>OZ026550.1:850000-890000 GCA_964020155.1 Chondrilla cf. caribensis | reverse complement strand
TTCTAGTACATAATAATACAAGTACATACATACAAATGTACATATGATACCCCCATGTTCACATGCATATATGTACGTACATGTGTATATTCCCTTCATGTTTGTATGTACGTACATGCATACACATACGTACGTATATGTGTACATATTTGTGTCTCACCTCATGTCCATAAGTACATAGTACGTACATACATGTGTGTACATGTACGTACATATCTAACCTCACACATGTACATATACCTACGTACGTATGTCATCTCATGCCTTCAACTCTCCTCACATATGCCAATAGGTGGAGTTCATAGAGAACCCCACTCGAACACCGGAGCACTCCTTCAAGCTGCTGATCATCGGCAACTCCGGAGTGGGAAAGTCAGCCTTTCTCATCAGACTGACAGAGAACATGTTCACACCGTCCTATTCGCTGACAATAGGTGAGGAAAACCCTGTAATTACATATTATGCCAATGCTAATATTGTTTTTGTTGATGTGTCCAGTGTGTATTTGTGTGACGGTAACCATGGTCACCATATTTGTTGTTGTTCTTGCTACAAAGGTGTTGACTTTAGGAGTGTGTATTCCGAAGTGGACAGTAAGTTAGTGTCAATGAAAATATGGGATACAGCCGGACAAGAGAGGTTGGTTGAGGGACACTTGTCTGCTTGTAACAGTGTAGGTACATTCACACCTGTATGGTGTGCAGTGTACTTGAGGTTCACAGGGACACTTGTCTGCTTGTAACAGTGTAGGTACATTCACACCTGTATGGTGTGCAGTGTACTTGGGGTTCACAGGGACACTTGTCTGCTTGTAACACTGTAGGTACATTCACACCTGTATGGTGTGCAGTGTACTTGGGGTTCACAGGGACACTTGTCTGCTTGTAACACTGTAGGTACATTCACACCTGTATGGTGTGCAGTGTACTTGGGGTTCACAGGGACACTTCTCTGCTTGTAACAGTGTAGGTACATTCACACCTGTATGGTGTGCAGTGTACTTGGGGTTCACAGGGACACTTGTCTGCTTGTAACACTGTAGGTACATTCACACCTGTATGGTGTGCAGTGTACTTGGGGTTCACAGGGACACTTCTCTGCTTGTAACAGTGTAGGTACATTCACACCTGTATGGTGTGCAGTGTACTTGAGGTACACAGGGACACTTCTCTGCTTGTAACAGTGTAGGTACATTCACACCTCACTATCAACTGCATTCACCTTTAAAACATCCTTATATTTTAACTTTTAAGGACATAGGTACTTAAAACCTACTTATTATTTCAATTCACTGTCATATGAGGACATCCTTATTTAGGCAAAAGCCCTTATTTTCTCCTTAAAATATCAACGCATCAACATTAGGGTACTTAAAAGTTGAAAGATAGGTATGAAATAAGGTGTTCACACCCTTATTTTATACTTAAATTATACTTTAATCAACACCTTTTAAGGATATTTTTAGAAGATTTCAGTTGATAGTGCCTGTATGGTGTGCAGTGTACTTGGGGTTCACAGGGACACTTCTCTGCTTGTAACAGTGTAGGTACATTCACACCTGTATGGTATGCAGTGTACTTGGGGTTCACAGGGACACACTGGGGTACAGCTTATGGAAGCCTGACATATTACTATGGTAATGTACTCAGGACAACATGTATGTATGGTGATGCAATTATGGCAAAATTACCGTTACACTGTGAAAACTGTAGATGTAATTTCTTCTAGCAGTAATCACTAATTGCATTTCTCAGCCATCAGTCTTAATCGGTGTGTATTTCAGTTATTTGTGCCTGGTGAAGCCAGAGAAGAGTGATACGTTGCACTGAGTAATTACCTTCACAGATTGTGAAATTACCTTCACAGATTGTGAAATTACCTTCACAGATTGTGAAATTACCTTCACAGATTGTGAAATTACTTTCACAGATTGTGAAATTACCTTCACAGTTGCGAAAAATGTCTTCACACACCTCAACATGTTTCCTAAGCATGCCCAACAACTTCCACAATGGTATTACAATTCTTGTACACATTTCTACTTGTTAGGTTCAAGGCTGTTAGCAGGAGCTACTATCACGGAGCTGATGGCATCATTCTCATGTACGACATCACGCAGGAACACACCTTCCTTGCCATCAGGGAGTGGATAGATTCCATCAAGGAGACAACAGGCGCAATGCCTCCTTCTGTTTTGTTGCTAGGCAACAAACTGGATCGCATAGAGACAGCCAGTGACAGAGGTGTCAGCCACGAAGCAGGTGAAACTATGGCCAAGATCTTTGGTGCTCACTTTGTTGAAGTCAGTGCAAAGACCGGACAGAATGTAGCTGACTCTTATTATGCCATGATAAGGTGTGTGTGTGTGTGTGTGTGTGTGTGTGTGTGTGTGTGTGTTGTGTGTGTGTGTGTGTGTGTGTGTGTGTGTGTGTTCATGTGTGTGCGTGTGTGTGTGTGTGTGCGTGTGCATGCAAGTGTGTGCGTGTGTGTGTGTGTGGGC
The DNA here is from genome assembly GCA_964020155.1 of Chondrilla cf. caribensis. Taxonomy (NCBI): domain Eukaryota; kingdom Metazoa; phylum Porifera; class Demospongiae; order Chondrillida; family Chondrillidae; genus Chondrilla; species Chondrilla cf. caribensis. Next base: position 887,500 of record OZ026550.1, on the reverse strand, counting down.
ATGTGTTTGCGTGCGTGTGTGTGTGTGTGTGTGCGTGTCCATGTGCATGCATGCATGTGTAATCATGTACACTCACACCTGTCCCTCCTGTGGTGCCTGTTGTACACACACACTATATCACCTTACATGATAATGTGGTACATAACCTCATTCAATTCACTCTACCTACCTACGTATGTCATCTCCACAGATTACTGATCCAATCGGAGATGGACCCTCAGTCAAAGGCTCAGAGAGGAAGAGACACTGTACATGAAGCCATTGCTTTGAAACAAGCTCAAACCACCTCATCTTCCTCTTGTTGCAGTAGGAGGTAGTGAGGTCTGAACCTAGTGTTGAGTGGTACATGTGGGGATTTTATTTCAACAGTCATCAATCATCTTTGTATTTGTGATTATTATGTCGTTATTCCTGTATATAATATTATATGACAGCAGCATAAGAAGCACTTCGAATTCGATCATGATCAACTCCGGTGATATTATTTATGCTTGTATCAATTCTAAATAATACAAAAATTACACAAAACAATTTATGTACGTAATAATTATTCAATGCATGAAAAAGAACAAATCAGGTTATCATTACAGAAAGTATTGATCTCAACACTCTAGACACTAGCTATAGATTACGATTCTGATCTGCATGAAAATAAGAATACAGAAGGATAGAAGGATAAACAGAAGAATACAGTAAACTATACAATGTCCTTACTAGTGAAGTGTGTCAAGTTAGAAACATGATATGTTAACATAACATGGTACGTATACTAATGTTACTGAAATTTTTCATTTGGTACCATGCATGGCAACATTTAGCTGCAGGGTTGCTTATCATGTGCTGAGGTTACTATGTGTTGTTTTCCCTCTTAAACTCTTAAACAATGGTCCAACTGTTGCAACAGATGTACTATGTGCACAATGTCCCATTACTGACACCAGCTGTTGTATTTGAATGTACTGTGTATGGGCATTATGCAAAGCACGCATTGGTAGGAAATCATTATTGACAACCTGGAGTACTGAAAAACATGAAAATGAGGATTTTCACTGTAATGTGCATGATGAATGCATATTGTCTGACTCACCGATGGCAACCTGCCATGTGCAACACAATGTCATGCAATTATCGTGCATGTAGAGGAGGAGGGTTCACACAAGCTGGGTCTCTGGAGAGAGTCTCTCTCAGTTCATCTGCCACAGTTCGTCCGCATACACCTTCTACCTTCTCCAGAAGGAAACCCCACGTAGTAGGAAAGGAGCCGTGACACCTCCCATTCCTCCAGTATGCTAGGGTACGCAATCCTTTGAGGGGACTGTCTGGGAGGCTATCAATGTGAGCTAGGGGAATCCCCAATTCCACAGCCAAAAGATCACAAGATCCAATTTTCATTGCAACTCTATGTAGGCCAATATCAGATGGTGTTTTATCTAAAATGAATGTAAAGGGTAAAATGTCAATCAAATGTACGAAAGGAAGCAATTTAAGATGCAACACAAACATCGAGAGTCTGATTAGTAAAAATGTTACTGGATTTTGCTTACAATAAAATTCCATTAAAGAAGGCTCCCGGATGTCATGGACAGATGAAGAGTCTCCAGACATGTGTTGAACAACTACAGTGGAACCTCTCTATTAAGGACACTTTTGGGACCTTAAGATTAGTCCTTATTACAGAGGTTTCCTCAATTCCGAGGTCACTTAATACACTACAGTACTACACTGGGACACAGAATGGTGTCCTTATTATAGAGGTTTCCACATTCAGAGGTTTGTAATAGAGAGGTTCCACTGTAGATATTCTTAGAATGTTGGAAGTAATTTCAACTGTACATCACCAAAAATTAAAGTGGATTATTCTAGAACACGCACAATATAATATAATACCTATAGGTGTGTGTATACAGTGCCAAGAAAAAGTAATGGTGTATATCTCACAAATGAACGGTGAGGCCTCTACAAGTGCATTATGTACGGTACGGTTCAAAAAAATCCAGTAATCTCCTTTCAAATTACCTTTTTTCAATTAACAGTTAACCGTTAGGCATTATCGGTAGTTTTATTTTTACATAATCATTAATACGTAAGCGTATATTACTAAATAACAGCTGCAAATTGCATAACTCTTGAACGATCCATTGAAGAGTCGGTCGACTAGATCCAGGAAGACAAGAGATGCTCCCATGTCTTTTGTACTTTTGAATTGTTACTCAAACACTCGCCTTTGATACTTAAGTCCTTCTTCAACGATTAAGAATTTATAACGTACCATCGACAGTTATCCATTAACAGTTATCGGTTAACGGTTACCAGAAATCAGTTAACTTTTAACCAATAAGCGTTAACCGTTTTCGGATTAACAGGTAACTATTATCCGGTAACATTTAGTTTTTTTTTTTCGAACTGTACCATAGTATGTGTGTGTGTGTGTGTGTGTACGTGTGTGTGTGTGTGTGTTTATATTTGTATGAATATGTGCATATGTACGTGTACGTGTGTGTTTACATGTGAGCATGTTTGTGAAGTTGTAATCATGAGCAGACAACACTCGAAAAAGAAACAGCAACTTGTTTAACTTGATACATATTGGATAGGTGTACACTAACTTGTATCAGATGAGCTGGATTGGATTGCTGAATCCTGTGAATACACAGAAAACTGGAAAGCAATATAATCAGCTGCTGAAGTCAACTTCACACGATTTGGTTCTAGCACATGAGGTTCACTCAGAGATTTTAACTTTGCATAAGTAACTGTGAACGTGATGGAAGGAGGGTATATCCCCTCCCTGAGTGATGCAATCTTCGCTTCACATTCCTTACGCCTCTCAATATAGAATAGATCATCTTTCAAATTTGTTTTCTACAGCAAATGGTAATACTTGATCATACTTGATACCAAATTGCCTACAATCAGTATACAATAATGATGTACACATACCGTATCCTTGGGGATTGTTATCTTCCAGCCTGAACCTTCTGTTTTATCCACTGTTAAAGTGACTTTCATACCACCTTCACAGACTAAGACTTCAGGCCGATGTAAGTAACAGCCTCTGGTTGCACAATGGGCAGTGTACCTTTTAAAAGCCTTAATAATAAAATATTCAATAGAATAAGAAGTGAAAGTTATGAGTTATTAATAGTGTATATACTAGTGCTGGAACAATTATTAGTTGATAAATCAGTCGATTTTCATGTCAAATCTGATTGTCGTTAGTACCAAAAGTGAATCAACTATGTACAGATAGAAATAGAGTGTAACTGGAAGCCGGGCCACTTTATTACTAGCCAATTTCACTCAATGGGTTGGACTTGGAACTTTGAGTTGAGAAAAGTACTCTCAAGACTTGAGATCAAGTGGGTGCATGACTGTTCATCCTAATAAAGTGGGAGTGGCTTCCTGCACAAGCATATACGTACGTCAAAGTAAGACAGTACATGCTTGACACAGATTACTGTAACAGTTACAGTACTAAGTCCAGAGATCACTAGCACTCACTGTGATCCATTCTGGTGCATCATACATGATGTAGAAGAAGAACCTCTGTATGCCTTCATTCAATGGCTCTTCTAATAACATCCCACGGCACCTGATATCACCTCTATCACCAGACACAGTCTCAACCTTATGACATATGCCGCAGAGACAGAACTGGTATTGAAGGCACAGAAGACCAGATTCTGAGTCCAATTGGCACATGTTTTTGTTCTGCACTTGTGTAAACACAAATTCACCCTCGTTAGGAAGAAGAACATGGGAGGCCTTCACGAAGCACAGGCCACTGTCTTCACTGAGCACAGCCCAGTGCCTCAACTTGAGAGTGATGGGCTTGAACAGTAAACTGCTCTGAGGGCAGTTCAGGTACAGGACAACACTGACTCTCTGGCAGTTCACGGGAAGCTTGAAGGGTCCACTGAGGAGTATGGCATATTCTACACTCACTTCAACACCTTCAGCTACGACACCCTCAGGAGCTGTCAACTCGGCACTGCACTCCTCACTTACTAGTCCGAATGGATGTAGTGGGAATATACCACCTTTGTGAGTGAGGGGGATGGAGTGTACGTCACCCAGGACGAGGGACCTGAAAGATCTTATATCAACTTCAGAACCTGCAAAATAATAAACATGTGAAATAATGCTACATCTTAACACATCTTGACTATATGCCATATCTACTCTTCAATGGAAGTCTTTTCTGAGTTGAATATGCTGTACGGTACAGTAGGGGACAGTGAACCGTTTTTCGTTAAAGGTTAACCATTAATATTACCGTATTTCGGTTATTAACTGTTAACCCAAGCAAGCACCCAAGTTGTATTAGCATTTTTGGATCACCTATCTACTTGTGCTTTCTAAGAAATCTCAGGTATGACGTCTTAATCCTTTGGATGTTAAAAAAATGGCTAACAAAGCTTACGATAACTTTAATAATATTATTTTAAGGGGCTGCCTGTGGCAGCCCCTATATTGTTTTCATTTCAACTTCCGGTATGTAACGCTCGTCCGATATACATATATATATATATATATATATATATATATATATATATATAATATATAGATAGATAGATATATAATACGTGTTCCTACGCATAGCTGCAAAAATGAATTTATATTGCGCGATAAAAAGATGGCCGATTTCAAACGCGGACAATTTGAAATTGGGCTACAATTCGTTCGCAGAAGCTCCGCCGAACGTATTATCTTTGGCGAAGGTTCTTCTGAACCTACGAAAGACACCCAAGTAATTCGAGTGCGGGGGCGGCAGCCCCACGAGTTTTTGAACTCGAATTACAGTAGAACCTGTCCAATCCGACACCACTCTAAACCGACAAATGCTTAAACCAACACCAAATTCCAAGCACAGACACTTTTTCAATACAAAATGACCTGCATAATCCGACAAATGCCTAATCCGAAAACCGACATTGATTTTGAAGTCCCCAGAACAAAAAATACCTCTACAGTCCGACAATTTTACAGATACAGAGTAAATTCGTTCGATTTCTTCTGCATTCATCCACCGTCGAGCTTGCGGGCGCCATGTTCTTTAATTACGCAATATAACTGAACGGTATCCCCAAACGTATGACGCAATAATCGGACCCTGGTGTAACGGGTCACGCGTGGAAACTTATCCTCATGTAGGTTATAAAATGAGGGGATAAAGTATAATCATTAATAATAATGGCAAAAAGGAGTCACAAAGAAATTTCGTTAGAAGACAAGATTGCTCTTATCAGAGCAAGTGAAGCAAAGCCAAAACCCACGCAGCAGCAACTGAGCACCCAGTTTGGAATTGGAAGAACAACATTGAGTGATATTTTGAAAAAGAGGAAACACTATGAAGAAGCACGGGAGGAGAATGTTTTTGCCAAGCGCCGACGTATCTCGAAGAACCATGAAGCAGATTCCTTGAACGACATGGTTTTCTCTTTCTTCAACCAAGCACGGGCCAAAAACATCCCCATCAGTGGACCTCTACTGCAAAAGAAAGCATTGCATTATGCAGAAGAGCTTGAGATGTCTGACTTCAAGGCAAGTAATGGATGGCTATCCGCTTGGAAAAAACACTATAACATCAAGCAATAATTGAAGATTTCTGGAGAGAGTGCTGATGTAGACAGCTCTGTTGTGGAGGATTTTAAGAGCAGACTTCCTGGCATCATGTCTGGTTTCCACCCTGATGACATATTCAACTGTGATGAGACAGGATTGTTTTTCCGGGCCCTACCTGATAAGACTCTTGCACAGAGGACACAGATTGTGAAAGGGGGAAAGCAAAGCAAAGAGAGATTAACGGATCTATTATGTTGCAGTGCCACAGGAGAAAAATTGAAGCCACTGGTAATTGGGAAGGCCGAGAGGCCTCGGGCATTCAAGGGAATCAAGTTGGATCAGCTCCAAGTCCAGTGGAAGGCCAACAGCAAAGCCTGGATGAACAAATCCTGCTTCAATGAGTGGCTCCGGAACCTCAACTTGAAGATGAAGATGCACAAGAGAAGAATCCTACTCTTCATGGACAATGTGTCTAGTCATGTTGCCAGTGATGTTTCTTTGTCAAATGTTGTTAAATTTTTGCCAGCAAACACTACATCTTGTTTGCAGCCCCTTGATGCAGGAATCATCAAAGCATTCAAGATGCACTTTCGGAAGCGCCTACTAAACCATGTTGTTTCGCGTATGGATGAATGCAGCTCTGCATCAGAGCTTTCCAAGCAGGTGAATGTGCTCCATGCTGTCAACTGGATTGCCAGCAGCTGGAGGGATTTGGAACCATCAACCATAATGAAGTGCTTTGCTCACTGCGGATTGACTTGGAGTAACATTCAGTTGCCTGAAGCTGATGATCCTGTTGATACACTGCGAGCTACTGTACAACAACTTCTAGACACTGCTAGCTGTAATGGTGGTATGGAGGTCAATATGACTCCTGAAGAGTACTCTACTGCAGATGAACAGATGCCAACAGAAAATGAAGATTTTTGGGAGAAATCTACCTCATGCAGCCAATCCACAAAAGATGATGATGATGATGATGATGATGATGATGATGATGATGATGATGATGATGACGACAATGACGATGACACTTTGATGCAAGTGGATCCATCCCCACCCACAACAACAGAGGCTCTGGCCTATTTATCACAATCAGCATTGTATTTCCAGCATAATGACCAAGAGTGCCTCACACTTGTGGACAAAATGACACAAGTTGTTGAAAAAAGGTCAATTGCTGACAAACAAAAACATTTAAAGCAAAGCAGTTTAACATCCTTTTTTAAAAATAACACCAAGTAATGTTTATCCATGTACATTTTTTCATATTTATTATATATATACATTGTTACTAGTGATACAATAATAAGACTAGGTACATAATTATGCAACATAAGATACAGTCAGTGAAATACTGTATAATAAATATGAAAAAATGTACATGTATTACATTTATTTGACGATGAAACCTCTCTAATCCGACAACCTCTTAATCCGACGTTATTTTCATTCCCTGTTGAGTGTCGGATTAGAGAGGTTTCACTGTACTTGTTTATTTCTTTACAGATGACAATACAAGCAAAAAAACATAGTCCAACAGTCTGTGCATGTTTATAGCTAACATTCTGTTTTTGAATATCACTATTTCACTTCAGTAATGATAAAATTGCAGCTCCAATGAACCATGTGAAATTGGCTAATGTTCTGATTAATTTTGGGAGAGTTGTATGAAAGCTACTGACACCATAGTACACAGAGGGTGATTGTTAAAAGCAAGAATTTTTAGTGAAGTGATGTTTGTCCATATCACTCCAATATTCCACGAATTTGGCACAAAATTGCCTATTTCTCTTGTATTGGGAGAATTAAATAAACAGAACTTGTACCTAGCACAAGACAACAAGAAGACAACATAGGTAGAATGCAAAAAAAGAAATTAATATTACCAACTATTGTCTCGAGGCATGATCGGGCATATAACAATTTTCATGTTATCCATATATAAAGGGATTCCTGAAAACACTTCTGGTTTCTCATGGTACAAGATGTGTTAAATTTGGAGAAGGATTGTTTATACAAGCTGGAAAACATACATCGGTTGAATAGTGCAGAATGATTAAATGAAATAAATTATAAATCTAAAATTGCCATTTGATTGTACGTATTAGTGTAGGTGTAACTGCATCAAATATTCAAATTGCTTGATCAATCAACTTTCATACTTGACAGTGGCGGTGGAACATAAAAATCTTAGGGGGGGCGGTGGTCCAGTGCACATGCAGTACAGAACACTAAGTCACCAAATTAGCATATACTAGCCACTCCTTCACTTCAGTAAATTCTATGCATATGTTCATAACACCAAGGCTTATTCAAAATTATATTAATAATATGTGTATATGTCTATGTAACATTATATGTCTCCTTGAAAATTAGGGGGGGCAATGCCCCCCCTGCCCAAACTTAGGGGGGGCAACTGCCCCCCCCTGCCCCCCCCCCGGTTCCACCGCCTATGCTTGATGCATTCTTGAGTGAAGATAGCTTTCATGCAGCAGGAATTTACTGTTGATAAAACTAGGATTGTATGAAAATTAATGCTTGCATGCCTATATATGCTTATTCATTTCACTTTTTCAAAACATAAAAACTGCAATATTTTACTTAAAATATTGGCTGCATTTATGTTATACCTGTGCTCCAACACACACACACACACACACACACACACACACACACACAAACACAAACACAAACACACAGAAACACAAACACACACACACACACACACACACATACACACACACAACACATGTATGCATTCACTGAGTTATAACTGGTATGCATTAGAGTAGTAGGATTGGAATTATTCCTGTTTAATTTGATATGATTAATAATTGACATGAAGTGATGTCTTAACCAATCACCATGGAATATAAAGATGGTCATGCTATGTGTTAAACAACCATTCAATTCAGAATACTGTACAGCTGTTCACTCTTTGACTCTTATATACCTAAGTACAACTTTGGTGTTGTCAAGAAGAATAGGTCCATCCAGATGACTGATGACTGTATATTATTTTCATAACATTTTACCTGTTAGCATTCTGAACCTTTCTTTACACAGCACAGTCTGATCAATACTGGGTGTTGATTGGTTATAACATCACTTCAAGAAATTATCAACCAACTCAAACAGGACATTTTACAGTTTTTCAATTGTCCTTATATACTCCATCGAACTGGCTTGTTCCAGCTTGGAAAATTTGCTGATCGGGCACCAGCAGTGTATGAGCACCATGATATTAAGTATTTCACCCACTTAAGAGTTTCTCACAGTCGACATCATCAGTCTCAACATCCAACATTTCAGAGTCGGTTTCAATGTCACATACATCATAAACAGACCCTGTATAATGGTACAAACCTGCAGTACACAAAGAGCATGTAATATTCAGCATGTAATATTTAGTACTGAATATACTACTGTTATGCATGCAAGGTCTTTGGGCTGTACAAATATATGCTTACATAAATTTAAAGGTAATTAATTTGTCCTGATGTTGATGCATGATAAATCTTGGTGGTAGTTAAAAACTCAGTATTCTCTGAGAATACAATTGATGATAAATCACTACACCCGGTCCCTAGATCACATTACTGTCACAAGGCTTGAATTATGATTATGTCTACAAGTTATAAACAATCTTCGTAAAGGAATAAAAAGTCTACGGTTGCTGCTGTATTGACAATTTCGTATTCCTGCATTTGAAATGTTACTGCTTATCAAGTGAATTGCATGTGACCCACCCACACTACCTGTAATTTTAGTTCTTAACATAGCACTTAAACAACATATATCTAGTCAACATCCTCAAATCACACATGTTTAATCTGTGTATACACTTCACAACCCTCAAATTCTTTATCGAAAGACTTACAAAAATTTTCAAACTTTAAGGATGTGTTAAGAGTAGGAAATTTGTATGCACTATGCTACCTCCTTCTGAGTCCTTGTCAGTGAAGTCTGTACTCAGCCTGTAAAGTGGATTCTTCGTAGATTCTGGCACCTCTGTGGAAGTGAAGAACAAGAATATTCCTTCAAACAAAAAGAAGCTAAATTCAATTATGAATCATTGTTGTAGTGTAATCTGATATACCCCACCCTCATTTCTCCATTAATTATAATAACACTGTACAATAACCATTGGACTGTTGCCATACACTACTACCACCCAGTCTAATTACAGGCCCCTATCCTGACAATATGTCCCAACCAGTACATATAGTTTTAGTATACTGTCTGAAATAACTTGACATTAATCCTTCCATATGTGCCAGGGCCGTAGCCATCGAATGTGAAGTGGTCCGGTTTACGGTAATATGTAGACATGGTGAGGCATAATGTAGGGGGGTCTGGGGCATGCCTCCCAGGGAAATTCAGAGGTAGTCCTTGATGCCAATTTATTTGATAAATATATAAATTCCTATGCATAACCGCAACAGTGATCATGAATTTATATTGTAATTTATACAACACGAACAAGATGGCTGATTTCAAAACGTTGGGATTAGGACTTGGGGTAGAATTCGAGCGCAACAACATCTATGAAGGTAATAACTTCAGCGAAGGTCCTCCTGATCCTAAAAGAGACGCCCAAGTGATTCGAGTGCAATTCGATATTGTTTTCTCCCTTAGTAACAAAGGAAAAGTTTTTTTTGAAATATTTAGCTATTTTTGGTACTGTCCTGAAAAGTGGTCCAGTTGAAACCATACCAACCGGACCGGTGGCTATGGCCCTGTGTGCACTATACATCCGACTTTACAATAATTAAATATTTCTTGAATCCTGATTCTCTCATTTCACTGAAATTTCATAAGTAGAAGTGGACCAGGTATGGACTATTTATAGGAGCTACATTTCAGCTTTCTATAGCTAGCCACGCAGGTAGAACATGTGAGATCGGTTCCGTAAACAAAATGGCCGCTGGAAAATTGCTCTCATTATTTCTGCCTTTTCCTTCCTCCAGGACTGGTTTTATGCACGAATGAATGGCTTCAACATTTCTAATACATTATAGCTATGTTTCAATCCCTTGGATGGTTTGTACTTCGCTCATTTGATGGAGATATATTTAGCATACCGTCATACCTATGAAAAAGGCTTTTATCGAAGTGCGGAATTTTTGATGGAAGGCACGAGCTTAACTTTCTAGTTCGAAATATTCGCAATAATGACACCTATCCTTTCACCGCGGTGCTTGTTGATTTCTTTTTCTATTCCTGAGATATGACGGTTTTTGTCGGTTCACTGCAAGAGGTAAAAAACATAAACCATCACATGTTGACAACAGAAGCGAATAACAAGAAGCACTGCGGTGAAAAGTTGGCTTTACCCTTCTTCTACCCAATGTCGATGCATACATAGCTCTGGGCTTCACTTAAAAATTCCGCATTCTCCGAGAATTTCAGCTATGCTCAAAACCCAGACTGCTCCTCCAGATCACGTTACTGTCACGAGGTTCGGATTACGTAAGCACCAATATGTAATTCGTGCGACTGTGTCTCTCGTACATAATAAGCATAAGAAGAGGCAAATATTTCTCAAAGAAAACATTTTAATAATAGATGAACTATAAAGGGTAGAAAAACGTTCGCTAGCTGCTACGAATTCGTACAACTGATTTCGTGTGTTTCAATGTCGCTGACCATCATGCTGGTTGCATGTGACTCGCCCACACTACCTGCGATTTAATTGTTTACATAACACCTTAACCACCAAATTCCAGTCGACGCCCTTGAATCTCACATGTTATAACGTATGTGCGGAAATTTTCGCGGTACTAAACTTTCGCTAGTCTAGCTAGCTAGCCCGTCCCCGCACACAGGCCCTACGGGCGCTAAGAGTGGGAGATGGTCTAGCCCGAATAGCGATTAGTTCACACCTCGGCCTCGTGACTATTGGCCAATCAAATGATCCTTGCCCAGAATTTTGGGTAAAGATTTTTTGATCAATGACGTCACTATCCGCTGAAGCCGTTATATACAGGGAAGGGCTAATTTCCGTTAGAAAGAACATAGACCCTAGGTATTCGTCGAGCTTTACCGATGATAGAAAGATCAAGCGGGAGGATATAATTTTGTCGAGCGAACAGAAAGCGGGTATTACTAGTGTATTAGTCGGTGAGGACAACATAGTCTGCCTACCAACTGGGTGTGGCAAATCTATCGAAATATATCGTATCGATTCAAAATCATCCCTTTGGTGTCATTCGCTTCGTTCGGAGCATACATGTGCCGAAAATCCCAAAGAAGAAGCTTGCATAATCGACAGGATAGCTTCAGAAACTGCAGTTCGTACGCTCGATTTTATCCGCTTGAAGGAGGGGCTGCCATCTTGCACAATTTGTGGTCGGATAATACCAAGGTGTGAACTAATCGCTATTCGGGCTAGACCGTCTTCTGCACTTTCCGCCCATGGGGCGTGTGCGGAGACGGGCTAGCTAGCTAGACTAAACTTTCGCAGTTGCATAACTTTGAGGATTTTCGCGGATTTTATTTTCGCGGTTGTGGGCCAAATCAAATTTATTATTTTTCAGTTTAAAATGTTCGAGTTAGAGAGCTGTATCCGTGGTTTCATGTTTAATATGTATCATGGACGCCTCGCGAAGGAGAGGTACTTCATTGCGCTCGGAAATCGCTAATAGAGAAGATCCCTATGTTGTAGCTGTCGACATCATATCAAAATTCAGGATGAACAAAAATACTTGAACCTTTGGTCAATTCTTTATTCAAACTAACACTAAACCTATTGTCCTTTGCTCCCTTGTAGTCGTGTTTTGCAACGTGCATTGTACGTCGAAAATAGACGGCCATTTTATTATGCTACGTAATCGCGAGTACCATAATAATTCGTGGATTAAACTTTCATGGATGACTAGGCATTCCGCGAAAACCGCGAGAGTTTAGTACTGCGAAAATTTCCGCGCATACGGTACCTGCGTAGGCTAGCTATAGGAAGCTGAAATAGGCTCATTTAAATTTGGTCCCCTCTTTGTGTGCAGACATATATGCCAACAATCTTGTACCAAGACCCTGCCTCCATGTCTTGAAATGGAACTTTATTTTGGTCTGGCACCTTGCCCATTCAAAAATTCAATTCCATTCAGGAATCTTTTGACAGTAATAAGTGTAAATTGACAACCCATATAATGGTCCTATAGCAGTTTTTACTTGTCCAGTTGCTTGCCAATTCTGCTACCGCCAGATGTAACTAGGGTTGTTGGAACCCATAATGTAGTTTTCAGAACGAGGGAGGAATATAATGTATATGCTTCATTATCATCAAAGTTTTGGGAAGATGCTGAATCAGATGTACATCTTACTACCAGTTATTCCATGCTATGAGGTATTTCCCATATTAAATATAGTGATAAAATCTTTGATTCCCAGGCCTCTTTCCTGCCTGGAGTGGTCGGATATTTTATTTGAAGCATATTAGCCTTCTCGAAATCCCCAAAAAGTAATGCCCACTTTCTGTCCTGCAAAATGAAAAGATCAATCTTTCCTCAGCCCTTGACAGCAATCAGTGCCTTAATTACTTCTAATCATTCTTTTTTCTAATTAGTGAGGTCATGTGGGAGAGGTTTTGGGAAGTGGAGACAAGAATGGGTCTGATGGAAGATTAGTACATCAAGCATGTCATTGTGACCGCAAAACTGCCCTGCCATCACAGAGGGGATGCTAAATTTATATAACCATGATCGATTAACAGGAATGAACCTTTAATCACTCACTCAAATGCACAGGAAAAGGGAACGTCTGATCCAAATTATCCTTTCCCAGTCTGCATCGTACTTCTTCTGTGTCTCCCCAACAACCATCCTCAAAAGAAGGTGTATAAATAACATAAAATTCTGCACATGGAGGATACACCCCAAATGCTATGAAGGGTCTGCATCCATGATTAGTTTTCATACTTTCATCCTTTATTTGCAGTTTTCCGACAGAAACCTAATATACAAATTCAATAAATTGATAAATATACTGTTGATAGTCAAATTCGCTCATAGTTAATATGATACCTTAGTGATTTGTTGGATTTTCCAACCGTTACCTTTCTTATGAGAAAAATACAACGAGAGCTGACTACTGTCTACCTTTTTAAGATCTCCAAGCATGATGTAGCCCCCACCTGCTATGGCTGTCTGCCTGCAGTATTCTCTTAGAGCCTATAGTGAGCAAAGAAATCCATATCCTGTCTACGATATGAATGATCATTTGAATTGGACAACATAAACACACCTGGAACATAGAGGGTACAGCATACAATAAACACAACCGGAAGTGCTCTTTGGATTGATTTTCACTAGCGGGTGGACGGCTCCTGTTTTTAAGTAGCACGCCATAGCACTTGACAGTAGGATTATCACTTTCAGTGGCAATGCAAAGAAGATTGTTTTCAGCATGAATTTCCAGTGATCCACAATTATCACCTATTGCTTGGGAACAATGATCTTCAAACAGCTCAAATTGGAATGGAATTGAATTTCGATTGGGCGCTTTCATGAAGTACATTGGAGCTCTTCTGCGATCTTGTATCCAATGCCTTAAGTGGATGGTAAGTGACTTCTTCAAGGTGTCGATTTCAGGACATCTCAAGTACAGGATGACACTGGCTCTCTTCATCTTCCTGGGAATCTTGAAAGGTCCACTGAGGAGTATGGCATAGTGTACACTCACTTCAACATCTTTGTCTAGCACACCCTTAGGAGCTGTCAACTCGGCACAACATTCCTCATCTGCTAGTCCAAATGGATGTAGTTTGAATACCCCACCATTGTGAGTGAGGAGGATTGAGGATAGGCTACCCAGTAAGGCACAATGATCTTCAATAGTCTTGGGAAAAAGACTACGAGTGGATTTGAAGATATCAATGAATCCTTAATTGGTGTAGAATTATGTGGGGTTCAGTTATGTAATATACTGATACTAATACTGAAGCAACAATTCAACAATGTGTGAATTTAACAAAGTGAATGTTTTATTCCATTTGTACATACAATGACAAATGGTAACACTCACGGTGGTCTTGAATAAAGATATCTTTTTGAAAGCCTCTCTGCTAAAGCTTTATCACCTCCTGCCTTAATAGCAGACACAAGACTATGCCATGTGCGTGGGATACTGCCGGTTCCTGGCTTTTGATCGAGCCAACAGCGAATGAATTTTAGGGCACAATCTCTGGATCTATTATCACCATGGTGACCCTGGATTTCATGCAAGATTGGTTGATCACACCCAAGGAAAGAAGTGAATTTCTCCCAATCTTCCTCAAAAAATTCCAAAAGCTGGCTTTCAGTGGGTTTTGGAACTGCATTTTAAAAAATACACATTATGTGTAATGTACAAGCAAAATGAAAAACAAATATACCATAATATCTCGTGTAAAGTAAGAATTATGGGATGATGTTAAATGATTGATGCCATTTCCTTTTGAGTAGAATTGTTATTAATTTTCTCAAAATTAATAACAATTAGTTCTTAACCTTGTAAAAATTAAATACAACACATATTATCAATAATAGTTCTATTCATTACTGTATAGATTGAACTGTAGATAATCATTATAATATGGTGAACTGTGCTTGTGTTAGCTTAATTGTCCAATAACTACGAGATGTGTAGCAAGAATTAAGGTACCATACCCCATTCTTAGAGGCTGCCTGTGGCAGCCATTTATTTTTTCCATTTCAACATCCGGGTATGTAATGCTTGGTAACCACATAACTGCTTATCGAATAAAATCATGGCGTATTCTCGATAAACAATAAATCAGTCTTAGCTCCATAACGCAAGTTCGAATAGTCTCCGCACTTTCAGGGAACATTCTACTAAACGTTAGGTTGGATTCATCGCAGAAAAAAAATCGAAAAAATTACATGAAAACATGTTTTGACCCATATCTCTGTTTACCAAACAGTGCGATATTCCCCCTTTTCTCAGATCCTACCACATATTATGTGTTCCTAGAAGTAACTGTAACAGTGAATTTAGATTATAATTGACATGTTACGAATTGCAATGGCCAATTTTGAAATGCAGGAATGGGAAATTAGGTTAGAACTCAAATGCAACGACTCCACTCAAAGAAATACTATCTGCAGTAATTAAAGCTTCTTCTATAACCCTGAATACGTATATTTGTTTTTAATTATTTCATTATGTAATATACGGTACTAATTATATAAAATTGAACATTTTACTGGTGTAGAACAGGCATACATTTACCTGATCCGTACCCGTACCTGTTGAACGGGAAACCGTTTAGTTCGGCGAGTCGCCAAACTTGACGATTGTAAAATGTACACCAATATAGTGATAATAATAATTATAATTATAATGCAGAATTTTAGTGTTTAAGTTGATAAGTGTCTCCAGTCCATCATGTTACAGTTCGTTCGAAAATGTTTCCTTCGAGTTACATGGAGCAGTGAATTCCATTTAATTGTCGTTCAGGGGAAAGGTTGTGTCTTCGCTTGGGTGTCCACCGTGATTCGACAGGATGAATATATTTCCAGATTTATCGTTTCATTCATTCTTTTCTTGTTATTGCGAATCGATTCTTTCGTTGCTCTTTTCAGGGCTTTCTTCTTTGAACATGAGAAATACCACTTAGTTGTTTGGGAATAACACTTCAAGGTTTTGATTAGAGTATAGGGTAAACTAGAGAACAGGTATGCCTGTACCCATCTGTACCCATATCCATTCCACATGTGTTTTCAGAAAAAAAAAACAGATATGCTACGCCTGTAGGATGTTTATTTTGTATAATAATATTATTAGATGCTTAGTATATAGGGTACAATAATGTGGGATAAGTCACAGTCCTCACACATTAGGATACCTTTCACTGGCCATGTCACATGCATACTTGTGGTCAGATACTCACGCACCTCTACATGTATCAACTCACCCAGTTCTGGATGTACGAAAAATGGGAAAGAAATGGACTTGTCATCAGATGACAGAGTGACCATATTCGGGAAATAAACCAAGTCCAATCTTGATTCGGGTTCATAATCAATGTGAAATTCACTGGATGGCGGATAGATATCCATTGACATCATTGTCTTGTGGACATCAGGATCAACGAAGGGGTCCAATTCCAGGGTATCCAGCAGAATCTAATATTAGCATAACACAATGTACTATTAAGAGACCAATTAATTTTGGCTAGTTACACAGTACTGTGCTAACAGCATTTAGCACATGACACATGCATGTGGTCTAAACATGGGACCATTGCAATAAATATTATTGCTGTCAAAAAAACACTCAAGACTGTTGGTGGTTGTTCATATATCATAGGGTGTGATATCACTGTATTTGTGACAATGGGGGATCTAAATGATATGTACCATACTCTCTTAATTTTAGAATTTAAATGTAGGTTAACTGGTAGGTTGACCGTAGTTAATGGGGTCACTCGTAACCAGACTGCTCTGGTGGCTACGTAAGCGTCAAGTATTGAGTGCTCTGTGATCACGGTAACCTCAATAGTAGTCTCGCGATGTGCGTCCGATGTGCATACGGAGCATGCGCATATAGGTGCTACCACGCCGTTGTGATCTCAGCCTGGAAACCCTCTGCTGGTCCTTTGGTTGCAGTTTTTTTTTTACGATCTCCGCTCTTCTTTTAAGAGCGTGAAAAGAGGGTGCTCGGGTCATTAGGTTAGGTTAGGTTAGGTTAGGTAATCTTTATTATACTGGGGAACCAATAGCCAGTGGCTACTATAAAGGCACCCAGAAAGATAAATACATAACAAATAAAATAAGTAAAATAAAATCAATAAAATAAATAAAATAAAATGAAGTAAAATAAATAAATACAAATATAATGTTATATAAATAAATAGAAAGGTAATTGTCCCCAGGTGTGGCCTACCCCCTGTAGCATGGTGACCACTCTTGAGACTCTACCGCAGTCGCAGGCTCATAATCGCTAGCATGCATGAGGGGCAAGGCCTAGGGTAGGAGGTCACACTGGGGGGCGGGGCCTGGGCCCCTCTTTATGCCAAGGAGGTTCTCCATGAGTCCCTTCCTTGTGTGTGTCGAGTGGCGAGTCTTGAGTGTGTGGGGGAGGTGCAATGGGTTAGACATTTGGTTCCCCATTCTCCCAAGTGGAGAGTGATGGTCATTAACAACATACAATGTGGTGAATGCTGGAGCACTACTGGTTTCCACTTATACAACAACCCACGATCTGCAGCAACAAAACAAGGATATCACAAGACAGATAAATAAGGCAGGTACATCCTACAAATTCCTCATTATGTAGTAATGCAACACCATGCATGAAAATTTTCTCAGTTATTCTTTTCTCTACATTTAATTTATGTTTGAGTTTTCATGGTAGAGGATTCAGGATTTGCTGATAAAACTGATAATTGTATGCTGCTCAATAAATCAAATGATTGGAATACAATCTGCCCTCCATACAGCAATGTAGAATACCTTATGCCTTCTCTTCTTCATTCTCCATCCAGGTCCTTCATCAACTGTGAAAGCAAGCGACAACTCATTTCCAGAGCAAGAAATTTCTTGCACATCAGAGGGGTCAAGGTCCTTTATCAGAGTGTGTCTCTTCTTACAACATTCAAACACAGCCTACAAGCAATCATAATAATAGGAGTTACCTTATAATATAATTGACAATGAATTATAAGACATACAGTACATGTCTACGACTTAACCACTTTAAGGTAGGCACCAACTGTTAGAATGCCACTTAATGTTTTCACATGTAAATCAGGGCCATAGCCATCGAATGTGAAGTGGTCCGGTTTACGATAATATGTAGACATGGTGAGGCACCATGTGGGGGGGTCTGGGGGCATGCCCCCCAGGGAAATTTTGGACTTTAGGCCTTCAGAGGTAGTCCTTGATGCCAATTTATTTGATAATAATGTATTATAATAGGAATAGGAATCCATTATTATAATATATTTATTATCTATTTATATGATTCCTAAGCCTAACCGCAACAGTGAATTTATATTGTAATTTATACAACGCGAAAACGATGGCCGATTTCAAAACGCCGGGATTAGGAATTGGGCTAGAATTCGAGCGCAACGACATCTATGAAGGTAATAACTTCAGCGAAGGTGCTCCTGATCCTAAAAGAGACGCCCAAGTGATTTGAGTGCAATTCGATATTGTTTTCTCCCTTAGTAACAAGGGAAAAGTTTTTTTTAGAAATATTTATTTTTTGGTACTGCCCAGAAAAGTGGTTCAGTTGAAACCGTACCAACCGGACCAGTGGATATGGCCCTGTAAATTGAGTAAGATGGAAGGCAACAGAACAAAATAGAATGGAAGAATGGCAAAGTGTGATGAAAATTAATGGCGCCAGTCATAACAAACATTACTTTTTATCTACAATGAAGAAGACAAGGAACTTTTAATCTAAAGATTTCAATACCTCAGTCCAAATGACTACCATGGTTGGGGTAATTGCATAAAACGCCTGCTATGGCCTCAAGAGTTATAGCCTGACGACTAATAAACACAGCAAACAAACACAAAACTGTTATACTTGCACTGTTATGCAAAAATCTCACATCACGCCATGATGGCACTGCATACATTACACAGAGCCAAAACCTCTGTAGGTTTCTTGTGGGAGGCTCTCTAATCAGGGTTGCAAAGTATGAGGATTCAACAGGACCATCTATTCTTTTGCGTGTGATGCACAAGCAATTAACAGTAATGTCAACAGGAAATACTATTGACTGATCATCACTGTTCTTTTTGCATCCAGACACAGGAACAAGCCTCCTGTCACAAGTGACATTCATCGCTTGAAGATCGGTTGCTTGGCTGCTATTTGCCCAGTGTTTCAGTCTGACAGTAACCTTTTTGTGCAGCAGTGCACTATCAGACTTGGCCTGAGAGCATTCCAATTGGAGGAAAACACTGACCCTTTCTTGTTCTCTGGGAAATTTCAGTGGAGAAGTGAGGAGTATAGCATAGGATATTCTCAATGTGACCCCTCTAGTTACGATATCTGCTGGCACTGTTAACTCCGCGCAGCAAGCATCATCGACCAAATCATGTTTTCTACCAAGGCAGTGGGAGTCTGTGTTCTTGATAATTTCAGAATCTGTAAGAATTCAATAGTATAAAATGAAATACATACCGTTACAGTTAAACGAAGAGTATTAATTCTATAGTGATTAAAACAAATCCATATTTAATACCAGATAGGTGACTGTTTAAGAATTATGTGCTGGACTACAATTAGGAGATTCAAACTCTGACTATGTAAAACGCACTATTATACTCTGAAAATTCTCCTTCACTGCTATACCCATTAGATGATTCTTTTGTTTCTTGTGAATCATCAGTCTGGCCTTTTCTGGGCAGGTTTGGGCTCGTTTGGCATTTTCCGACTGTAACCTGAAGTGATTTGAATCGATCAAAGTGAATTGCTACAAGCATTATTAGCTCTGCATAGTGAACATTACTGACTTTGATTGGACCCTTCTTTGGATGGAGCTGATACCTCCCACCTTCGTGAGTGAGGTCCAAGTAATGTTTTTTACCACAGTAGTGGGGGTCTGTGTTCTCGTTAATTTCAGTATCTGTAATAAATCAATTTTATGAAGTGAATTTGAAACAGTTTTCAAAGTGTAGAGAATAATGAACTATAGTGAATGAAACAATTTCATATTTCATATACCAGATAGATGACTGTTTGAGAATAACGTGCTGGACTACAATTAGGAGAATCAAACTTTGACTATGTAAAACGTACTATTATACTCTGAAAATTCTCCTTCACTGCTATACCCATCAGACGATTCTTCTGTGTCTTGTGAATCATCAGTCTGGCCTTCTCTGGGCTGGTTTGGGCTGGTTTGGCATTTCTTGACTTCACCCTGTAGAGAATCAATTAATTAATACTACAATTGATGAACATGTACATTCCCATCTAAATCAATTCATGGCATTGCAGACTGACACCATGGTTATGATACAATGTAAAACAGCAGCATAATATTATTATAAAGAAGGGTTGGGCTACAAATCCTAAAATATGATTAACGATGATAGAAATCCTCACAAAAAGTGCAATTCCAAAACTTCAAAAGCCTTAAATGTAGCTAAGATTCAGAAAAGTGTTGAAACTATCCCCTTCTGAAATAGAGAATAGTGGAATGGAGATGGGAAGAATTTATATCTAATTTTCCAGTAGCCATTTTGTTTGTGGGCACTGATTCATATTTTACTTGCATGTGACAGTGTCCTAATATACACGGGTGCATTAAACTGACAACTTACTGTATGTGTCCATTTGTCTATTGACAACTTCCAATATTTGCGATATTGCCTCAGCTTCTTTTCAATTTTCTTGTGTTGCTGCGATTGGGCAGGTTTCTGCAAGTATCGCCACCTAGCTTCAGCATCTTCCAGTTGTGAATCATCCACAAGTCTGTGACATTCAGCAAAAACTTCACTTGACATTAATGTAGTAATACTTTTTATCGCCTGATGAGGTCAAACATCAAAGGCACCGTCTGGGCAGTAAATTTGATACTGTCCCTGCGCGCACGTGCCGGCATGCTAGTCTCGCGTAGCCAGACCCTAACTCGCCTCCATTTTTCAAATGTGACGTCACCGTCCCGGCGAGTTTGGGTCTGGAGACACTCCGTACCGAAAACTCGGTAATGTCCTGGAATGTTGGGACACTTGCGGAATTTTAATAAATGATGCAATTACCGCTGCTGCTTGCACAATACTCCATTCGAAGTGCGAACCATGGAAGAACTCGAGATTTTAGCTTGTCGGCTTTGGTTAGAGTAGCTGTAAGTCGTTAGGTTTTTGTAACATCGATATAAAGACGAACAAAAAGAGGCTGTAGTGAACTTTTGCTAAGGTCGGGATGTCTTCGTTTCTCTCCTTACCAGCTACGGCGAGACCTTAATCTACACCGTATTACCCTCGCTGTTTGACATCATTAAGAGGAGAACGTTCAGTATGGTAGTGCCTTAACTGCTTTAATGGCAAAGCAGAAGAAGAGATTCGTTCCATTGGGAGTTGACGCCGGAGTTTTTTGGGGCAGAGAAGTTCATGTTGTCGTACATGAACTTCTCTGCACGTTCGAATTTCTCCTTCAGGGCCTGATATTCAGATACGACGCCATAGCAAGTATAACATATTATGTATTCATACGGAAACAAATACTTTAGCTCTTGTACGGTAACGGTCTTCCTTCCCGCTATCCTGCAAGTAGGCGATTATTGATTTTTGTACCGATACTGCCTTATGGGAACCACCAAAGAGTTTAAACCGTCTCTTTCTTTCAACACAGTTCTTCTTACAGATGCAACACTCCATTCAATAACTAAAAGAGCTGAAACTAAATCTGTATACGCGGCAGCCATTCTCGATTAGCACATTGCCAATGATAATGACCATAACATTATTCATAGTTTTAAATTAATAAATTGGCATATTTGTGGGTGCGAAGATACCGAGTTTTCGGTACGGAGTGTCTCCAGACCCAAACTCGCCGGGACGGTGACGTCACATTTGAAAAATGGAGGCGAGTTAGGGTCTGGCTACGCGAGACTACCGGCATGCAGGGACAGTATCAAGTAAGTGCCCAGTTTTTACCTTAAAAGGGCAATAATTGCGAGGTGCTAGACAAACTATGACAATTTTGCGCATTCCAAGAAATGAATATCATTATAGCAATAACACAACACAACACAGTACGCGTAGAGTAACAGCAGCAGGGAGGAAACTTGGAATAAAAGTCAGAAATCCAGTAGTTCATTAATGCCTCGCTACTATAGTCTTCTGCTATGTACTCCGATATTCAGAATCGGCTAGTTCCTCAAAGTCGTCGTGATCAAAATTGAAAACAGCTGCTTTGCTACCTTGCTTTCTACATTTTCGGGTGTTTCTTCCCATAAAGAGCCGATTCTGAGTATCATAGACACACAGGACTGGACTGGAGAACAGAAAACATCTTCAGAAAGATGCAGCGATTCTCTCCGTGAATTTTGGAGCGTTTATTTGGCGATAAATGGGTTACTACATGCCTGCCTCGGGAGGTATCGTATTTACTGCGCGAGACCCAAGGGCGCGAGCAGTAAATACGAAACCTCCCTCGTAGGCGGGTAGTAACCTATAAATACCTTAAACAAGAATCGGACAAGACAATAGACCCTATCTATGTACTAGTTGGATTAATGTATGGTTATCACACTCATGACCATCACATCTAATTGTAGTTTAAGGAGATGAATGTAGCTTGTTCAGGACATTAATGAGCCCCATAGCTGTCATTGCTGTTACTTCCTGTGGTTCCCCTGTGCTTTATTTGTCTTCTTATTTGTTTGAAGTGCCATGGTCGTTATCTAGTTGCAAATATTTGCTGCCATGAGGGACAAACACACTTTCTGCCCATTCCTACACAAACCCTGGCAATCGGCACAAAACTATCACTCTCATGTTTGTAGCATGTTAGTGGCCCCCAGTATATAATCATTTGGATGAATGGTCACTGAGTAATTCGAACAAAGGACAATTTGGTCAGTAATCAAATGCGTAGGTGCACCTCAATCAGAATCTGCTAACGACTGAATTGGATAGCCTCGCTTATGCTTGGCAATAATCAATGTACTTATATACATATATATATATATATATATATATATATATGGTACACAAAGTAAAAAGTAAATGCACTACGGGCATTCTACATTTGTAAGAACGGATAACCTACGGATATTAGTAGATACATAGAAATGAAAATGTACACAGGGTCATTATAACGGACCCCAAAAATAGCAATAAAATGGCGGACGCGTATCAACCCCGAAAACACACCGCATTTATAGACCGGAGGAATAATAATAAATCATTTTTTATATATATACCAATAATTTCGATCTTATTTTAAAGTCTGAGTAAAAAATTGATTGAATAGCATGCATCAAGAAGCTCTAAACACGTCACAAGTATATTGTACTTTCGGGTAAAAATCGCTTTTTCCGCATCAGTAGATGGCCTTGGATGAACTTCAAATTGGTATCAAATGAAAGAGTGCATTACTATCTAAAGATCTGCCGTGAGGAAAGATGTTATAAGCTCTAACACAAGAGTTATAACTGAAAATGTACTAAAATACGCAGAAATCGCAGGGAAAATAGGTGTAATCTTC
Organism: Chondrilla cf. caribensis; assembly: GCA_964020155.1. Classification (NCBI taxonomy): domain Eukaryota; kingdom Metazoa; phylum Porifera; class Demospongiae; order Chondrillida; family Chondrillidae; genus Chondrilla; species Chondrilla cf. caribensis. The sequence continues at coordinate 863,755 of OZ026550.1, read as the reverse complement.
GCATAACTTTAACATACCTGATTATAACATTTTCCCTCACCGTCATAATGTAGAAGACGTCATTCTCTATCGTTATAAGATAAAATAATACGCGAAAAGGTCCATCTACTGATGCAGCTAACACCGTTATTGAGAAACGACCTCCCGTCCGCCATTTAATGTGACGTTGCTATAGTTATTACGCAAGGTATTATGGAGGTATAGCCGTCGTTTCATATATTGCAAGGTTCCTGAAGATCGTTCACGATCCAAGTAAACTTTGAGGATCTCTAAAGGTATGTCTTTGATTTTGCACTGGAATGAATTGTGCGTGCCGTTTCTCAAGATAATTCAATCCTTAACCTTTGCGATAATTACGATTTCGTTTCGATTATCGATTTTTTATGCGCTTCCTTGCCCAATTTGGTCGTTCATTTCAGCGTATGCGTTTATTTTCATCTAATACAAATGGTAATAATGTTCGATCGTTTGCTGATTGCATCTTAGCATTACTGCAGTTGCATAAAGTAGGTCTTCTATCGTGAGTTTGTCGCCTGAACGAAATCATTGCGCAATCATTTCGCCGCGAGTGGTGACATAGGTGATAAATTGTCAACATTCCAATCATTTATCGCCTAAAATCTCCAACAACGCCGGGTCCGTTATAACCCCCCTGTGTACAGGCATAAATAGCAAAGGATGGGTGTAGCATAGTACTTATCGTATGTACGTGTGGAAGAAGTGTTAAACATTAGATCCTCAGTTTCGCCAATATAGTGTGACCTTAAATTGGAGCTACTGTCTTACTAGCCTACTCTTGTTTTCCTGTGAAAACGTAAACATAACCATGAGTCTTCGTATAGCTCGAAATCTTGGAAAAGCGTTCAAAAATACACTAAACAAGGTCCATGAAACCTACAGAAAATTACTGGGAGTTAGCACTTGAGGTGTTAAATGATCTGCGAGGAATCTACCCACGAAACAGTACAGGCATATCTACGTTCGGGAGCAAGTACATACGGGAACAAGTACGGATGCAAATACGGGTAGAGCTATGGCATGTAATGTTCACTATGTACCGTATATAGCTGAAAGCTGTCAGCTTTTTGTTTTCCAATACAATTTTCATTCCAACGCCTGGTATATGTTACGCTCATCTGACCACTAATAAAAATTGGGTTAGAATTTTCAGGAAATGGCTTCAGTTAATGTAAGATAATCAGCAAATGTTCATTTAAGCATGAACAAGTAATTTGAGTTTAAACACGTGGGGATGCTGCCTCTACACTAGAATTACTTGGGCATCTTAGATTTAGACTAGATATAACCTTTCCCAAAGATATTCCATTTGACAAAGCTGTTGTGCTTGAATTCTAGTCAAATGTTTAATAGTGGTGGGCTATATAATGCTCATGTGCTACTAGACAAATTATTACAGTATGCAGTTATTGTGGAGCAAATGAGGTATCCATCCTTTGTGTATGTGAATCACTATCATTTGATATAGTTACATTGTAGTTCTTTCTCACCTGTCATGGTGGTCACTGATTTCACACTCAGACAATGCATTCAACACCTTTTGTGAAACCTCTTCCAAATTGGCAAAATCATCATGGAGGTAACAGTGGTATTTTGGTTCCACCTCATACATCCGGCACATTTTCGCATTGATTTCAGCCTGAGATTGCTTACATTGCTTCTCTAGCAGGCGTATTTTTTTTTCCAACTGCCTCATGCTTTCTGGCTTCTTCATATCTTCACTTATTTGTCCTTGTGCCCTCTGCATTTCTTTCTGATGTTCTATTAATTGCACCCAATCTTTGTTCAGAAATCCATAATAATCATTTTTCACGGGTCCGGATTCGTGTTGAATTTGGTCAATTAATTTCAGCAGATGTAGTAGAATTTCATTTCTATAATCTTCCTCCTTCGTCAAACTTTCAACAAGGATGAATCTAAAAAGTAACCAGTATATTACAAAGTGAAATTACTATGACTGGAATACAAATGACTTGCCAATGAGTTACTGCAAAGTAAATTTCTCAATTAGCATTACTTATTAGCTATAGGCACAGTGGTCTCAAACCACATGTACATTTCATTACTCATATACATCGATATGCATGAGTAACGAAACAGATGCAATCTGATGTGAACTTTTGAATCTCAAATTTACTGATGCTACTGTCCAAATATTCAAGGATAATGTCAGTTGTTTTCCACTTGGAAAACTTGCTTTTGGATTATTAAGGGCAAATTTGTAAACATCGTCTAAGAACAGGTTTCATAACACTTAAACTAATAAGTAACATGCAGATAAATTTGCAAAAGCCACTTTAGTGCAATCAATATCAAATCAATATCAAGTTCAATATGCATGGCTTTAAACTGGTAGTAACTAATGTTTTCTGTTAAAAGAGCTGCTGCAACAAGTTCCAAAGTAGTTTCAATGTTCTAACACATCAAACTTCCAAATTCATCAATGAAACACATTAATCCTGAGGTAAAGGATACATATACAAGCCCAACACATATTTTAATATCATTCTCGAGGTATCTGAAGAACTCTTGCCTCAATACCATTCAAGAGATTCTGAAGGATACCTTCTCAAAACATGTAGCTTCTCAACAATGCAGTCCAAATTATGTCATTTCTGGGCCAGCATGGTTAATAATTAAGCTCACTTGCATGTGGCAGCTGCAGTAGTTTGGACCATATCAAATATCATGTTACTAGCCCCTGTGTTCATTGGTACAGTAATAAGGAGAACTGTGTAATATATATACAATAACAGTAATCTGTACAGAGAGGAAGACAGCTAGCTAGTGTGGATGTTTTGATGAGTTGATGTGTGTATAATATTATTATTATTATTATTATTATTGTGCTGATGTAGGGAGACTCCCAAAATAGCACATACAACAGTCAATAAATAAAACAATTCATAACAGTTCAACTCTTCTATTCCACATTCTCATAACCATCCTAGCAATCGACTTCTCATGCAATCTTTTCATCACATCATTTAATCATCATGTATATATTATGCACAATATTATTATAGGTACGCCAATGATGACAATAATATTATCCTAATGTTGATTCGAAGTAACTTGATTTATTATTAAAAACTGGGTGAGGTACTAAGTTAACCACTACATTCTGCGAAGTTCACGCTTCAAGTTCATGATCATATGAGATAGGGCTATGCATGGCTACGTCCTTTAAAGCAGCATTATAATTTCACCTGGACTAAGATTATAAGTATTACGTGTGTGTACATATCATGTAAGCAAACACATCAGCCCTCACCCCTACTGTTATGTAGATCTACTCCTGTCTACCACATCATACAATGTCATCTGGAAATATATGACCTGCCGTATAATTTGCATTAGATACCTGTTATTCACACTGGTAACGAGCTCGTGGGTATAACTGCTTTCGGACTCCTCCTCTTCCATCTTCAATTTGAATTCTTTTTGGCGTTCCTCGTGGTTTTCCCCCCATTCGCCACCGTGCGTGAAGATGATTATCACGTTGTCGTAATCGATACGTAGTATTTCCAGGGCTTCTTGAATGCGTTCGAGCTCCGGAATCATATAATCGAGGTCGGAACTATCGATAACAAGTAGAAAGGCGTGAATTACCCCGTCAGACTCTGTAAATACGTCTTCTAAGAGTGAGGCGTATTGCTTGGTACACTGCGGCCGCTTTGTGCTGGAATAGCCAGGCGGTGACGGTCTTCCCGTCTCGGGATCGAGGTCAGTACACTCTTCCAAGCCAGGCAAATCGACAAGCGTCAGGTCGTTCAGATCATGAGGCAATTTGCGAGGTTGATCGAACCCGAGCTTTGTTAGGCTACAAGGTAACTTTATACGTTCTTTCTGGATCTTCTTGGTCACTACACTCATTCCCGACGAAGCTTCGAAAAGGCCCTTCTCACCAGCCAGGAAGCTGAGAAAAGTGCTCTTACCCACTCCTGGCGTCCCCAACGCTACTACGACAACGCTTCTCGTTGATATATTTTCAACGTCGAAACCTGCGAATGGTGGATATTTGCTAACTTCATCTTTATTTGGCTGGCTGGATGTAGTCCAAACCTTCCACGGTTTTGTGGATATGGACATAATTTGATAACTCCTTGTGGCGGTCGCCAACTGGCCAGAGAACTGAGCGTTCAAGTATCAGCTATATAAATATACAATGGGGATGTGATTTCAGCATGCAGATTCTATATAATAGTATTATATTATATTATACTATACAGTCATGTTTAACGTACTATATTAAATTTGTGATCGTGCAGCTCTGATCATGGGCGAACAGTTTTTGTACATTCTGGAAACTGAGACGTGATTCGATAACAGCGAGTGGACCGTTTCAGTCACTAACAGTATTACTCTTCGCCAGAGTGGCTATAGACATAAAAATTGTAATAAAAAATAATACGTAGATGGTTTAGGTTTCTATAAGTGTATACTAGTCTAAGAATGGCGAATCTCTTTAGAAAAGGAGAAGTTCCTTTGGTGGACGTCTATACAGCGAAGAAGACGCACGAAGCTCAGCCCTTGGGAAGCCGTGACCGAACGTTAATACTATTGGGCAAATCAGGAGTCGGTAAGAGTACGCTGCTCAACCATATCGTAGGCAGAACGGTAGTGACCGAGAACGGGCCGACGTTGAAAAAGTCTCAAAGAGTAAACGGAATAGAATCCCATGATGTGAAAATGGGTGATCGGACTCTACGAGTGATCGACATTCCCGGTCTTTACCATCCGAGTAGAATGAGACGTGGGAGCAGAAGGTCTCGTCAAAGCCTCGAAAGACAATGTGATCTTCTCATGAAAGACATACAAGAGGGATTCAACAGAGCTGGTCCAGTCGTACATGCCGTCGGGATAGTGATCAGTATGAAACAACGACTGTCTACAGCGGCTGTTCAGGAAATGCTGAAAGCTATCGAGCTATTCGGTATCAGCCTGAGTTTAGTGGTCCTCTTTTTTACGCATGGCAATGCCATTTTCGAAATGTCACCTCACATTGAAATCGAAGTGGGTCAACAAATGCAACGGCGCGATCAACGCTTCGAAGACTTCATTGACCAGGAACACTTCCCCCGAATAGTGATAGATCTCTATAGAGAGTTAGAGAAACGAGTGGTAATTGTTGATAAGGAAGATTGCGATAGGCATACTTTTGTTTATCATCTTTTCGATGTCATTGACAGCATTCGTGAGCCCCTCATCAACCCGATTATTGAATCAGATGAAGGCCTTTTGAAAAGATGGAAACAAGAAGAAGAGAAAAGGAAGATGGAGAGGCAACGTGCACGCCAAGACTTGGAAGAAGCGAAATCTCAAATGTTGGTTGATAAATGCAGCAAAGTAGAGGCTCAGCATGATGAAATGTGTAGGAGAATCGAGAAACTCAAAGAAATACTATCTAATGTAAATTTGTTGCTGTATTTTTGCTACCAGCAGAAAAATCGCAGTGCCATTGAAGGGTTTGTCAGTAACAGCAGAAAGCTGTCATCTCTGAATGACAGAATTATGGATAATTTCGCACGTGTTTGCAATAATGGTGCAAAAAGGGAAATGCGAGAATACATCGATGCAGCACAAAAGTTGATTCAGATACGTGAAGACATGAAGAAGAACTTTTTGACTGTTGCTGATCGCATTGATAATTCCTTTGTAGCATCTTCAGTGGTTAAAATCGGAGGAAACATAGCAGCTATAATTGAAGGAGTTATTAGTGCCATTGGAGGAGGCCTCACTTTGGGAGGAATCACCGCACCAGCTGGTATACCGCTTCTAGTTATAGGTGCGGTTCTTGGAGTAGGTGGTGCACTAGTAGGGGCTGGAGGAAATATAGGTGATATAGTTGTCAACAAGCAATCCCAGAAGAAAATTGAGGAGTGGGTTATGGAGAACAACAGGAAACATCAACAGCTAATTGATCAATATGAGGAAATGGAGTCAATGTTCAAAAATATGGAGTACATATTTCAGCAGTCCAGACAGCATGTTATAGAATGCATCTTCCAGTCTAATGAGATTGAAGCCACAGATTTTCAAGCCAGATCGGAATTGGTACAGAAAATTATAGCCTCATGGAGCAAGGCTAATGCATTAGCAATCGGGTCACAGGTTGCTGGTGTAAGAACTGGATCAGCAGTTGCTCGTGGTGTTGTTGGAGGAGTTGAAGCCAGTGCAGAAATAGGTGCAACAGTAGCACGTACTGCCGCAGTAGCCACAAGCAGCGTTCTCATTGGTGTTTCTACACTTTTTGTGGCTGCAGACATGGCCATGTTAGCAAAGACTGCATATGATAGTAGCCAGTTCAATAAATTTAATGGAACTAAACTCTCCAGATCCTATCGTGCAGCTGCTGAGGAGGTTAGTCTTACAACAGATAAACTCCGGCTTCTTGCAACGGTGAAATTGTAGTAACTGGAATGTTATTAATCCTTATCAATAACCATTTTTACAATGCTATAATACATAATATTCATAGTAACTATTGTAACAGTTGATACTGTGATGGTATTATTATATTTTCATTATAATTACTATTTTATTCTGGCACACATGCAAGTATGGATGTCATTTCTTAATTCCTAACTTTATACCATTGTGTCAAAATATATTAATCTTTATTATATTGATAATAATATTATTAATTATTTGAATTATTCAGTATGTACATTACATCTCACGATCAATAACAAAATGTTAAATCGGTATGGGTAAAATGGTAATGAAATCAACTCAAACAAACAAAGGTACAATATATCATATACTTGGTTATGTATAGCATAGTGTGTATACATTGCACTATTGGGTTACAAGGTGTTACTAAGAACAGCTATTATAGCTACAGAGGTAAAGGGCTTAAAGGGTAATACTCAAAAAAACCACATAATTATATATCTGGGGAATTGTACATCAGTGTATGCCACTAGGTTGGCCATGAGTGGAATATATACTATGCATGATGTTAATCACCGCACTACTAGCTCTGAGGAATGAACACGTACTACTCGTACTACAACTAACAGGTTATTTTATATGCTGTCCAATTATTATTTAACTGTTATACAGATTTGCAGCTGTGTTATGACATTATCAGATAGAAATAGTAAACATTGCTTGTTTTTGTCAATTCTCAAGTGATAAATCTAGTTATTGGCCTAAACTGGCTCAAAATGAGGAAGCCAATAACATGTTGACACATAATTTGACTGAATTTCAGCTGATATCTTATTATGGACATATCAACAATTGACCACTTTACAGTAAACACAGACTCATGTCTGCACAATGTCCTGAAATGTTACAAATGATGCCGAATTGTTTGTTAAGTGGGCATGTAAGGGTCACTAAATAGTTGACTCTACCTGGGTAGGGTCCACTAATTTGGTGACCCTACCTGGAGTTGTGCTTGTTTACTGTAAATTTATGAAGCAGCTGATAGAAATGCATAACAAATCACACAAAATCCAGTACTGTTAAATAATAATTGGAAGGTATATAAAATAACATGTTAACTTTCACATAACACATGCCTGCTATACATCACCATAAAGCAATGACATGACCTGCATGTTGCAGGGAGTTGTGAGTATCGGGGTTTGGGGAGACAGATTCCACTGGGGCCAGGGTAATCCATTGACTACATTCAACTTTGGAGTTGACTCGTTTTTAGGGGGCTGCAGTCCGGTAGGTATAATGTATAATATGCGTTTCCAAGCGTATCCGTCATTTATTCTATAATTTATTTCGCGTGATGAAAGATGGCCGACTTCAAAACGCCGAGAATTAGTGATTGGGCTATAACTCCAGTACTGAAGCTACGCCGAACTTAATTTGAAGCGAAACTTAGAAAAGACACTCAAGTAATTCGAGTGCGGGGAGGCAGCCCCACGAATTATTCAAGCTAGCTGGATTATGCATCATTGAATATTACGACCATACATCATTAACGGATTCAGACTACAACTTTCAAATTTCGGTAGCAAATTCCAGTTCAAAGGGCAAAGGCACTCTGTCAGCTAAGGCAAGCGTGCTCCCTGCAAACTGCGCATAGATGGATTGCGAAATGAACGCTAAAATGGCGTTCTATGTCCAAATCGTTGCGTAATCGTTTGCTGAAACAAAATGGCTTTCCAGTCTGGTAGTCCGTCAGTTGTTGAAGAAATAGTGCAGGATTTCTACTCTGACATGAAAAGAGACCCAAACATAGTAGACTTGATGTTTGAAAAACGCTTCATTTATCACCAGTTCAAACGAAATTTAGAACGAGAAACACAACAGCACTGCCCTACCAAGGCGAACCAGGTCCTTCTGGACTACCTGATCGAAAAGGGTACATTGAAGACGCTAGAGAGGTTTTGTGATACCTTGAAGAAAGCTCAAAGAGACTGCCTCGTCATAAAGAGGGAGCAGACACGTTGAGACGATAACTGAGCAAGGTACGCGTATACCACCCACGTTCTCCACTCTGTAGTGAAGTCTAGCTGTCCGAGAGATTATCTCTTTGTCCGAATGTGAATTAGGTTCTTATGCTTTTTGATTGTCTCTAACAGAACGATGCGATAAGCTACGAGGACCTTACTGATTGGAGAGCGACTACGTAATACTATATGTAACGGGCTATAAAATAAGTTTATTGCGAGTCGATAGGCTCCCTAGTTTTCGAGAAATAGCTGATTTAAGGTGTTCGATAATTTTTCTCTATATCATGTACCTGTGAGTACGGGTATCATGTTTGTGTTATGAAGCACTTCAGCAGTTAAATTACCTCCGTTTGTGTTTGGAGCTAGCAGGTTGTTTGTTCCAGCCAAAATCTAGCCTTTTTAAGAGTTCCTCAGGACTGTTGTTCTAGTAATGTAGTGCATCGATGTTTCTGCTGGAAGGGACCCTTAGGTAGATGCATATCCTAGACCCATTCTAGCCTACAATTTTGAAACTGGGACTTCATTCTGGCAAGAAAGGGTCTGGTCTCATCATGTACCCATTTCCGTACTATGGCACACAGTTTCATGCACCCAATCTGCAGATGGCAGAATGCTTTTTGACACATGAAAACATGAAAGATTTTGAAAGTGTAGTTCAACTCTCAGTTGGTGTCCACTACAAGATTATGGACTTGTTGATGCATATACCTAACAGGACTTGCTGGAGATAATGCTATTCTCACGTTAGCTGTTGAGTGAGAGCAGATTTTCTACCTTAAATAGAGTTGTTTGCCATTTGCCATCGTTGACTACGCCTCCCAGTACAGATATGGGTACATGATGACATGGGACCTTTTCTTGCTGGGACAAAGTCCCAATTTCAAAATTGAAGTCAATAATGGGTCTGGGCTGAGTGAGACTCACCCTCAGGACTTTTATTCTAGTAGGTAGTCATAAGGTAGTCCCCCTCCTCTCTGGAATAGCTGCAGTGAATCAATACGTACATTCATGTTGTAGGATTGTGATAATAAAGGAAGGTTACATCTGAATCGAAAAATGATATTTGTAGGTTATAGTCACCATGGTAACATTCAATAATATCATTGTAGTAACCACCTCCCACTCGGTCAGTCCTGTCAATTCTCCTGTGTTCATCTCTCACAGTATTCAGAAGGTCCAATGTCAACAGACTACAGTGGACACACAGGGAGTATGTCAACAATGAGCTCTACCACTGAGATGGAGAGAGCCTATTGTTGTACGTACACACTGTCTTCATGCATGGGTTTGTATATAGCATACATGTGGATATGCACAAAGGTGTCCTTGACCCACATACATGCATATATATGCCTGTATATCATGGTGTAGACAACGGCTATATACTAACTACAGCTGTGTAACATATGTAACAGTTGGAAAGACCTACAGATTCTGATCATGAAGTATACACTCTTCACTCGAAGGCTAGTAAGTTAGTTGAGATTAATTCGAAGGAATGATGGGTAGTGTCTACTACTTGTTGCTAGGTGACACACTCCTTTGGGTGCCCACCTGCAGCGTAGACAGGGTTCTCCCATGATCCACTCAGAGTCAATGTATCCTGTTATTATTAGTATGTTGGTATGTGGAGGAGATGGAGACATGTAGTTCTAGTGGTGGTGTGCGTACATCTAGTTGTGACGTGTACACATGCTGAAGAATTGTCATGGTTGCCATTGGGATTCCACATTGTTATTGTTTGAACAATCGAACATCCTGCATGTATCCTGTTAGTGTACTATTTTAGGACGGCTGACACACAGTCATGCGACAAGGGGGGTGTTCCAGTCTCGGCGAGGACGGCTGTGTTAACACTAGAATTTGACACTCTCAATACAAACTTGAGATATTTGCACTGGATTTTCTCTAACTGGTGGACATCGTAAAGTCCCCAAATCTCTGAATTGTATGTTAAGATTGGTTTGATGAGTGTATTGAAAAGGGTAAGCAGGATGTTAACATTGGTGATACCCAATGAAACTATTTTGGTTTGGAGATTACACAGAGATTTATTTGCTTTTTTGTTAATTTGGAATAAACACTCTTTAAAATCACAGTTCCAACACAGCCAAGTTCCCAGTTATTTGTACTTGTTTACGATTTCCAGGGATTTTGAGCCAATTTCCCATGAATCCGTAACAGATGTAGATTTTTGACCGAATACTAAAATCTTAGTTCTATCAGAGTTAATTTCAAGATATTTGTGCCTACAGTAAAGATGGAGAGAGTTAATTTGATTTTGAAGTCTTCTGGGATCATCAGTAAACAATACTATGTCATCTGCAAACAAAAGACAGGTGGAGGAGAAATATTGTAGTTTATCTTCGGAGGAATGGAGATGCTTAGGCAAGTCATGTATGTACAGCGAAAACAACAAGGGACTGAGATTACAACCTTGTTTCACTCCCTTTTCAGTTGCAAAGAACTTTGTGCGTCCTTGGGAGCCTTGTACACACGAGCGAGATTTAGAATAATAAGATTGAAGAAGTTTAAGAATTTGGGGATCAAGGTTTAGTGTTTTTAGTTTTGACCAGAGCAAGTGATGTGAAATTGAATCAAAGGCTTTGCGAAGATCGACTAAGCAGCAGTATGGTTTTTTTTTAGAAAGTGTTGTCTTTTGGCAAGTGTATGCAGCACAAATATGGAGTCCGAGGTTCTTTTTCTTTTTTGGAACCCAAATTGATCTTCAGGGAGAAGGTGCAAGTCTTGAGCCCATGTTATCATTCTGTCATGGAGGATGACCGTAAATAACTTCCCTAAACAGCTAATGAGGGAGATACCTGTGTAATTGCTAGGCACCTCCCTATTCCCAGATTTATGGATGGGTTTTATGATGGACTTAGCCCATATGGAGGGATATTCTCCGGATTATATTAACATAATTAGCAAACACACAACCCCCCCCCCCCTCCACACATACACAAAATATGTACTCCTGTCTACCACACCATGCATCGTCTACCATATCATATGTACAGTACAAGTAAGTGACTAATGTACCATGTCTGAGCACTCCTAAAACCACATCCCCTGTTGCCCATATATGGCAACATCATCAGTACATGACGTATCGTACAGTGTACACTCTTCACTTGAAGACTACGTAGTTAGTTTGTTGAGGTTAGCTTGATGGAGTGATGGCCGAGCAGTGCCTCTTTCTGTATGTTTCAATTGTAGCCCAGCCCTGGTGTGTGGCTGGTACTTTATCTATAGCTTTATAGGCAGTAGCTATATACCAACTACAGCTGTGTAACATATGTTACAGTTGGAAAGACCTACAGATTCCGATCATGAAGTATACACTCTTCACTCGAAGGCTAGTAAGTTAGTTGAGATTAACTGGGAGGAGTAATGGGTAGTGTGTACCGCTTGTACCACAGTCCTGATGTTGCTAGGTGACAAACTCCTTTGGGTGCCCACCTGCAGCATAGACAGGGTTCTCCCATGATCCTCTCAGAGTCAACTTATCCTGTTATTGTTGGTATGTTGGTATGTGGAGGAGATGTAGACATGTAGTTCTAGTGGTGGTGTGCCTACATCTAGTTGTGACATGTACACATGCTGAAGAATTGTCATGGTTGCCATTGGGATTCCACATTGTTATTGTTTGAACAATCGAACATCCTGCATGTATCCTGTTAGTGTACTATTTTATGTTTATCTGACCATGTTCCTTATTTGTGAAATGTGTCATAAATCAAGGTCTTGAATAAATCAGGTTACCAGCAGCTATATACTAACTACAGCTGTGTAACATATGTAACAGTTGGAAGGACCTACAGATTCTGATCATGAAGTATACACTCTTTACTCGAAGGCTAGTAAGTTAATTGAGATTAACTGGGAGGAGTGATGGGTAGTGTGTACTGCTTGTACCACAGCCCTGATGTTGCTAGGTGACACACTCCTTTGGGTGCCCACCTGCAGTGTAGACAGGGTTCTCCCATGATCCACTCAGAGTCAACTTATCCTGTTATTGTTGATATGTTGGTATGTGGAGGAGATGTAGACATGTAGTTCTAGTGGTGGCACCTGCATCCTGTGTAATGTAGCTTATGTATGTAGATAAACACATGCACACACACACACACACACACACACACACACACACACACACACACACACACACACACACACACACACACACACACAAACACACACATTATGATGTGTGCACAGCCTATAGTGGTATGAACAGCTAGTTGAATTTTGCTGTGTGTACAGCTAGTAGTGCTGTGTGTACAGCTAGTAGTGCTGTGTGTACAGCTAGTAGTGGTGTGTGTACAGCTAGTAGTGGTGATGTGTGTACAGCTAGTAGTGTTGTGTGTACAGCTAGTAGTGATGTGCGTACAGCTAGTAGTGCTGTGTGTACAGCTAGTAGTGCTGTGTGTACAGCTAGTAGTGCTGTGTGTACAGCTAGTAGTGATGTGCGTACAGCTAGTAGTGCTGTGTGTACAGCTAGTAGTGGTGATGTGTGTACAGCTAGTAGTGTTGTGTGTACAGCTAGTAGTGTTGTGTGTACAGCTAGTAGTGGTGGTTGTACAGCTAGTAGTGCTGTGTGTACAGCTAGTAGTGGTGTGTGTACAGCTAGTAGTGGTGTGTGTACAGCTATAGTAGTGGTGATGTGTGTACAGCTAGTAGTGTTGTGTGTACAACTAGTAGTGGTGTGTGCACAGCTAGTAGTGATGTGTGTACAGCTAGTAGTGGTGGTTGTACAGCTAGTAGTGGTGTGTGTACAGCTAGTAGTGGTGTGTGCACAGCTAGTAGTGATGTGTGTACAGCTAGTAGTGGTGGTTGTACAGCTAGTAGTGGTGTGTGTACAGCTAGTAGTGGTGATGTGTGTACAGCTAGTAGTGATGTATGCACGACTAATAGTGGTGGGTATGCAGCTAGTAGTGTACCAGCAGCTATATACTAACTACAGCTGTGTAACATATGTTACAGTTGGAAAGACCTACAGATTCCGATCATGAAGTATACACTCTTTACTCGAAGGCTAGTAAGTTAGTTGAGATTAACTGGGAGGAGTGATGGGTAGTGTGTATTGCTTGTACAACACAGCCCTGATGTTGCTAGGTAACAAACTCCTTGGGGTGCCCACCTGCAGCATAGACAGGGTTCTCCCATGATCCTCTCAGAGTCAACTTATCCTGTTATTGTTGGTATGTTGGTATGTGGAGGAGATGTAGACATGTAGTTCTAGTGGTGGTGTGCGTACATCTAGTTGTGACATGTACACATGCTGAAGAATTGTCATGGTTGCCATTGGGAT
>OZ026550.1:827500-845000 GCA_964020155.1 Chondrilla cf. caribensis | reverse complement strand
GAATTGCTTTATAACTTCATTCATGTCACCAGCTAGGTCTGACTAAAATATCAAGCTGACACACATCCTCCCCCATGAGCTATGGAAAAAGGTGCTTAACGTCCTATTCTCTCCCATACATTGAAAAAGTATTAAGCACCTCCGAATGTCGCTGGTGTTACGGGCCACCTATGGAGGTGGGAATTACTTTATAACTTAGTTCTCTTCCCCAGCTAGGTCTGACCAGATTATCAAGTTGACACGCCTTCTTCCCCATGAGCTATGCAAAAGGGTGCTTAACATCCTATACTCTCCCATACATTGAAAAAATATTAAGCACCTCCGAATGTTGCTGGTGTTACGGGCCACCTTTTGAGGTGGGAATTGTTTCATAACTTAGTTCCTGTCCCCAGCTAGGTCTGACTAAAATATCTAGTTGACACGCCCCCTCCCCCATGAGCTATGCAAAAAAGGTGTTTAATGTCCTATACTCTCCCATACATTGAAAAAGTATTAAGCACCTCCGAATGTCACTGGAGTTACGGGCCACCTATTGAGATGGGAATTGCTTTATAACTTAGTTCATATCCCCAGATAGGTCTGACTCTAATATGAAGTTGACACACATCCTCCCCCATGAGCTATGCAAAAAGGTGCTTAAGGTCCTATACTCTCCCATACATTGAAAAAATTAAGCACATCTGAATGTAGTTGGGATTACGGGCCACCTATTGAGGTGAGAATTGTTTCATATCTTAGTTGATGTCCCCAGCTAGGTCTGACTAAAATATCAAGTTGACACGCCTTCTTCCCCATGAGTTATGCAAAAAGGTGCTTAACGTCCTATACTCTCCCATACATTGAAAAAATTAAGCACCTCCGAATGTCGCTGGTGTTACGGGCCACCTATTGAGATGGGAATTGTTTCATAACTTAGTTCATGTCCCCAGCTAGGTCTGACTCTAATATGAAGTTGACACACGTCCTTCCCCATGAGCTATGCAAAAAGTTGCTTAACGTCCTATACTCTCCCATACATTAAAAAAGTATTAAGCACCTCCGAATGTCGCTGGTGTTACCGGCCACCTATGGAGGTGGGAATTGTTTTATAACTTAGTTCTTGTCCCCAGCTAGGTCTGACTAAATTATCAAGTTGACACGCCTTCTTCCCCATGAGCTATGCAAAAAGGTGCTTAACGTCCTATACTCTCCCATACATTGAAAAAATATTAAGCACCTCCGAGTGTCGCTGGAGTTACGGGCCACCTATTGAGGTGGGAATTGTTTCATAACTTAGTTCATGTCCCCAGCTAGGTCTGACTCTAATATCAAGTTGACACACGTCCTTCCCCATGAGCTATGCAAAAAGGTGCTTAACGTCCTATACTCTCCCATACATTGAAAAAATTAAGCACCTCTGAATGTCGCTGGTGTTACGGGCCACCTATGGAGGTGGGAATTGTTTCATAACTTAGTTCCTGTCCCCAGCTAGGTCTGAATAAAATATCTAGTTAACACGCCTCCTCCCCCATGAGCTATGCAAAAAGGTGCTTAACGTCCTATACTCTCCCATACATTGAAAAAATATTAAGCACCTCCGAATGTCACTGGAGTTACGGGCCACCTATTGAGATGGGAATTGCTTTATAACTTAGTTCATATCCCCAGCTAGGTCTGACTCTAATATGAAGTTGACACGCCTCCTCCCCCATGAGCTATGCAAAAAGGTGCTTAAGGTCCTATACTCTCCCATACATTGAAAAAATTAAGCACATCTGAATGTCGCTGGGATTACCGGCCATCTATTGAGGTGGGAATTGTTTCATAACTTAGTTCCTGTCCCCAGCTAGGTCTGACTAAAATATCAAGTTCACACACATCCTTCCCCATGAGCTATGCAAAAAGGTGCTTAACGTCCTATACTCTCCCATACATTGAAAAATAGTAAGCACCTCCGAGTGTCGCTGGTGTTACGGGCCACTTATTGAGATGGGAATTGCTTTATAACTTAGTTCATATCCCCAGATAGGTCTGACTCTAAAATGAAGTTCACACACATCCTTCCCCATGAGCTATGTAAAAAGGTGCTTAACGTCCTATACTCTCCCATACATTAAAAAAGTATTAAGCACCTCCGAATGTCGCTGGTGTTACCGGCCACCTATGGAGGTGGGAATTGTTTTATAACTTAGTTCTTGTCCCCAGCTAGGTCTGACTAAATTATCAAGTTGACACGCCTTCTTCCCCATGAGCTATGCAAAAAGGTGCTTAACGTCCTATACTCTCCCATACATTGAAAAAATATTAAGCACCTCCGAGTGTCGCTGGTGTTACGGGCCACTTGTTGTGTAGATAAACGTAAAAATATAATAATGTATGATAAATCAATTATGCAATTTGTAAACAATTTTGCTTGCAGATGTACAGCTCCACAAACAATATATTTTGCGTGGAAAATGTGACCAGCATCAAAATGAACAAACTATCAAAAGCAAACCACACTAGACACACACACACAAACACACTGTATTGAAACAAACTGAAACTACATTTTAAAATCATTTTTTATTTGACGTATTTATTATAATATTTTATCAAATTAATTAATTAACTTCTATTACAAAGATAATACAATAACAATAATTATTACACAACTATCCACACTCCACTGTACATGTTCACAGTGTATTATTGTAAAAGGTTTGTCAGGTCTTGTACCATTTGCAAGTACCACCAATATGTATTCTCCTGCAGTGAGACATGTATGATATGTTCACGAGATATGCCTTTGGTATACAGTACACACACAGTAATACAGCCCTATAGCTACTATAACATGGACACACATGTATGAACATCCACCACATAAGGTCTATGTTTACAGGCATAATGTGTGTGGAACATAGTGTGTGTACATACTGTTACAGTACATCTCAGTCTGAATAACAGTGTGGTCATGCAAACATACTTAGCAAGGTATATGTAGTTTGAATGTACATGAAATGTGTGTTGGGGTTGTGTACAATGTGTGTACATGATATGCTGTTGGTTTGTGTGTGCATATGCAAATAAGTGCTTATGTGTTAAGCAAGCCAGTATGAAGGTGTATATGTCAGTACACACATCCATGTTGAATGAACAACTCAGCTTGTACTAACCTCATGAATAGTTGTTGAGGTCCTCTCTCATGTCCTCACCGAGGGACTTGACATGAGGATAACCATTCTCTCCTGTTTCTATCAATAAATCAGACATTTTCCTGTTTGTGTGGAGTGAGCCGTTCTCTCTGATGTATCTGAACAGAATGGCCCTTTTATCACTAGGTGGAGCTTTCTGTACTTCATCACGAGTGTTTTCATGAATGATGTTGTAGACTTCCCATTTGTACACTACATCATCAGCAGGTACACACTCCATGAACCTGTCCCTGTATGGATCCATGAATGCCATCTGGTCGAATGGGGCTAATTCTGAAAATAGAAAAGCAACTGTAACTAAACGTGTGTGTGTGTGGGTGGGTGAGTGTGTGCGTGCGTGTGTGTGTACTATGAAATACAGGATATAATCTCATTGGTGGTATATGCAAATGTATTTTTGTAAAAACTTGAATTGCTGAAACAAATTCCCTGCACAGTGTAGGGTACATGATGACACATTATAGTGGAAAAGAGTACAGACAATAATCTAAGGTATCAGACTGAGTGTCATACAATCCACAGTGTTGCATACAAGAGAGAGAGTTTCATGGGTTATACCTTCCTATATACGTACACTAAAACTTGAATGTGTACCTATGTCCATACTGTCTAGTGTTACATGGTCTGTACCAATATGTCAAGTGTACCTGCTGCTTTGGAAACTTGCTTTTTTTGTGATGAGTCACTTTGCGGGGATTGTTGTGTTGAGTCACTGGGATATGTTGTGTGCTGTGAAATATACAATCAAATATACAATGTTAAGTACACACACACACACACACACACGAACACACACACACACACACACACACACACACACACACACACACACACACACACACACAAACACACACACACACACAGCATTGAGCACACGAGACCACTGTGAGCTGTGGTGGCTTGCACTATGAGGTGGGGAAGCTTGTACTATGAACTGTCTGTTGTCGAAAGTCTATAATAATAATATATTTGGTAATGTCCACCACTGGAGGCTTAGGGAACATTGCTACAACCTTTTACAGAAGATCAGCCGCAATGATTGTGGAGAAATGGGATATCAGATGCAAATTGAGCTTTGCCCTATTACATACATCAATCATGTACATCAGAGGAGCAAGGTTGCATGCTGGACACTATACTAGTGAATCATTCTCCCTACAGATTGTAGAAGGCCACATCTAAATTAGATGTAACTCCTGACGATCCTGTGACACATAGATTAGTTCAAGACTTGCATGTCAGCTATATCATTTGGTAATAATATTATATGAGTAAAAAGGGGACAAAACGATCATTTTCCAAATCAAGGAATAACGATACAATAAAAGCAGTAAAATTCAGCAGTTTGCAAATTGTGGGTAAGGTTCAATATATTTGCCTCCAGCAATCATTCTTTGGCATTTTTCGCCCCCAAAGCCAAAATTATATAATAATATGTGTAAATGCACAGCATGGTGTGTGTGAGTTAGAATTCGTGTAGTAACCATACACCATGGTGTGAGTGGTTGAGTTACGATACCTGTATTACATACCTAGCTCTAGAATGCGGACCTAGTCTAATTAAACATAGATACTCTATACTACGTAACCGGTTACGTATCTATGGTCTAATCATAGACCCTAGGTAACTAGGTCTATGGTCTAATACGGTTGTGCTTGTGGTGACTTACTTTAGTCAGTTTCTGCTTCAGTTTGTTCGACCACGCTCTGTGGTGAGGCAGTAAATGCGATTCGGCGGTTTCAGAACCTCACAGAATCTCCTCAACGTCTCTAGAGCACCGTTTCTGATCAGGTGGTCCAGAAATAGTTCATTGGCGTCAACGTCTTGGATAGCTTCACGATCAATTTTTTTCTTTAAGTAGTGGTCAATTAGTCTTTTGGAGTACAACACATCAGCTATACGTTTTATATTCAACTCTTTCTTCATGTCACTGAAGAATTCTTGTACTATTTCTTCGACACTGATTGTAGGCTGTCCCCTCTGGGAAGCCATTTTGATAATTCGTGGGCGTGGCATAATCGCAATATACCACTTTATTATACACAATGATAAGGTAATCAAGCTGTATAAACAGGAACCATTGCACGGAGCACGACAGTGGCTATGAACGTAGTGTAGGTATAGATAATAGAACTACGTAACTATATTACGTATATATATATATATATATATACACGTAATAATTATATATATATATATATATATATATATATACATCCAAGCTGCCCATAGGTTTAAATCCTCTGAATCAAACTACCAATCACTTATCAGTGATCTACACCTCCAAGGGTTTAAAGCCACCTTACATCCCATTGCGATAGGATGCCTTGGCCACTACGAATCTGATCTGCCATCTACCATATCCACCATTGCAAGGATAACAAAATCAGCTGCACGAGCCATGCTTGATCGAGTTGCAAATAAAGTTATTGAAAGTAGCAATATATATATATAATCACTGGTCTTAATTATGAGCCAAAATGGCCCTTAGACCTCAGAATTTTATTATAATATATATTAATCAATCAATCAATATGTATGCATTATGATTACCGTGCCACATGTTTAGCAATGTAGGGACAACTGTGCTATGAGGCACACGTACAAACCAACCAACTTGAAGGTGTGTATGCCTACATGCATGCACACACACACACACACACACACACACACACACACACACACACACACACACACACACACACACACACACACCATATTAAAATAAACTTAAATTCCATTTAAAATTCACATTACAGTGGTAATACCATCACAATAATAATTATTACACAAATATCCACACTCCACTGTACATGTTCACATGCGTACAGTGTATTATTGTACAAGATTTGTCAGGTCGTGTAAGAAAAAAAAAGAAAGTGTGTGTGTGTGTGTGTGTGTGTGTACATCTCAGTTTGAATAACAGTATGCTGATGTGAACATACTTAGCAAGTTATATGTAGTTTGCATTTGAATGTACACTAAATTTATTTCAGCACTAGTATGTACATGCATACCTTAACATCACAACCACTTCTCACCTTGTAACCATCTACAGATCCCAATGCAAACCAAATGTGTTGTCGAAGGCTGAGTCGTTCATACTCTGGTTCCCGATGGGTACACAAGGATGAGTTGGAGAGTCCTTCTTGATCCTCGTCCTCCACCATGGCTAGATGGGAAGAGCTCTCTCCCGAGCAAGAATTGCGGAGTTAATAAAACTCACCGAATACTTCTCGGCAAGTGCATTCAAGAGCTGTTTTAATGGTATCACTGATGGTGTAGCAGAATGAGTGAAGCTTGGTGGATTGAGATACCATGTGTGTGGACTACAAAAGGGTTCATTCAGCAAATGGCTACCTTGAGGTGACCTGGTCTCTCCATGAGGTATATGGAGGAATTTCTATGCAAATGATGTTTATAGAGACACTGAGCCTTTTCTCTCTATAGCTTTTTATACTGGGTCATCCATGAAGGACCTGGAAAGAATTATCTTTGGAGATAAATAATACCTGTGTGTTCATTTACAGACCACGTGTACATGGAACCAAAGATCCACTTGTTCACATTATAGAGACTTACTGAATTCACTACGTAAGTTGCCAAGATGACACTGGAGAAACACCCCATAATGAGTGAAGTACTGTTTGTATTCTCCCTCCCATGAACAGTTGTTGGGACATCTCACAATCAACCAAGGCAGCTCCCTGCGGGCAGCAAAATCTGGAAAGAGCTGTAGAAAAAAGCAGAATTCTCAATCCTTAGATTACATGGTATGCATTGCAGTGCTCATGCACAAAACAACAGAACAGAGATTGAGTAATACCCTAGCTATTATGATTGTAATTATGCAGTGTGCAATGTTGTTGCCTGCGTGTCATGTACCTCTGATTGGGTACTCTTAATTCTTTCCACATTTGGAACACGTGATGGAGGAATTATCACCGTAACTGTAGAGAGAAATGAAAGGATGAGATGTTATTGATCAAGTTACATTACAGATTGATCCAATTCATCAGTATTTCTATTGAAATACTGTAGCTAGAAATCCATCTGGTAGCTACACCATTTTCAGGTAGCTGATCAAGCATTGCATAATCAATAACAATTGATTTATAAAACTTACTACTAATACTAATGTTCCCTATAGTGTAACACACATAAAACTGAAGGTAGTATAGACTGCATGAGCATGCGCTTGTGAGTGTGATGTCATTGTTGCGCAAGTGTGTCAATGAGTATCATACTGATTGTGCAATGGTCTGTGTATGATCAGTGCTATGACAATGTAGTGGCACCCATTTGTATTCTACTGCATCTCTGACCATAGCTAAAGAATCTGAATTGAATGCATAGTTGCCACCCTTGAAAATTACCTCCAGGGACACTTATGTATGTACACCTATATACTGCGGCCAAAATGGCTTAAAGAATATAATATTATTATGCAGGTGTAGTATTATTTATTGTGCTTGATAAACAGCTGTGAACGTAGCCTGTAACTTTGTTAAATATAATACTGTATTTAGTACAAAATTGATGCATCCCATGCAGTTTACTATTTTAATTTAGACAACAAAAAGTAGATTGGCATGATGAACATAATCAGCCAGTTTATGACGTCATATTGCAAATGGCTGTCAAACGCACGTACGAATCGAAAGCGACCGATTTTTGAGGAATAATTCGACGTTATGCTCCGTAGGGAGACTTTGTGAGATTTTGCTTCGTTAGTTTGATGAATTGATGACCAAGAACCTACGCAAATCTTTCAGAGTACCGAACACTGCCGAAGGAAAATCAAACGGGCTAAATGTTCATTCTACTAGAGAATGACGAATGACGATAAAACAGCTGGACAGAATCGAAGCGCTTGTTTTTCGATTGTGATGGCACTTCTAAAAAAGCAATTTAAATAAGACAATCAGATTTTGCACCCTGTGCTTACTGTTGTTAAAATCAGGGACATTTCACCAATCAATCCGGGAAAAGTAACACTGGAACAATCCGTGAGTGTTCCTGTTCATTTGGCACAGTTGTGTGAATGTGCAAATGCTTAAATTTTAAAAAAATAATATACTGAACGTTTGCTATCATAATCATAAAAATTGTATTTCCTGTGTTGCTTCTGCCTCAGTGATGAGTAAGATACTATTATTCATAGCTTGGGGCAGTAGCAACACATTTCAAACCACCCAAGGCTTGGGATAAGTCCACCGTGACAATGAATATTGTCTAAATGTATTGTCCTCTACCACCTAATGAAGTTACCTCTAAATACTCCCCATATTGCTTCTGTAAACAATAACAAGGTGTGCATACTATGGGAGGACCACCAGGGTGGCTGGTCATGCACTGAACTTTAGGTGACCTCACCTGAGCTGCTGGTCATGCAATAGACACAGTATAATTCCCTTGTATATGAATATTTAACAATGATTATCATGAATGCATATACATAAGTACTGTATGTATAGCCCTACCTCAGTCCTACCAGTGCATCAATATTGCATGCTCAGCCTTTTTGAAGTTGTCCAAAAGTGAATAGTGAAATGGGCATAGGTGGTTCGAAAGAGTTTGAAAGTGAAGAAAGTGAGAGACTGAGATTAGATCAGCAGCTTGAGAGTCTAAAAAAGGAAGCTCGTGGGCTCCGACCTCTAATAACTAAAAAAGATGGTGCACGCTCAAAACTGAAAGAGGTAGAAAATACTATCATATTACGTTGGAACAAGCTGGATCCAGCAGAGCTTCGTAGTATGATCCAGGAATCAATTCAAGATTCCATGGCCTTGAGCGTACTTCATAACACTGTAGAAGAAATGATTAGTACCCTCCATGGCACAAAGAAAATGGAAGAAATAGCCTGTTGGCATAGTCAAAAAACTGTTAAGCGACATCAAGACCGTGTGTATGGATTAGAATTCCATTATAAAGTGAAGCCCTTTGAAGAGCTGAAGGATGAAAGTTCTGGCGGGAGTAACAAAGATACATGCGTTATGATTGTATACAAATACATTATATATATTATGAATGATAATGCATATTAAGACTTTCTTGACTTTCTTGAGAAATTAGATTGGTAAAGAGAACTATGATTTGATAGTGCATTGAATGTGTGCATTCACATAATTTAATGATAATATTATTAATTCACCAGTGATTATTGTATGATTATTCGTGTACAATCCTACTATAATATTATAACATTGTGTTTCTAAGTCCATGTCAAAATCCATGAGATTATAGGTAAAATTATATAATTAATTTTATTACCATGCATGAATTAAGTGCGCCAATTATATTATACTGAGATGTTAAGATCATGATTAATGGTGGTCACATACACATAATCACACATGGCATTGCTCCTGCATACACACTATACAAGTACGCAAGGGCAGATATACATTTACTTGTTATGCTAATTGTGGATGTCACAATTATGATAATAATTATTAGTAGCACTGTAATTTCATGCATATAGGGTAAATTGTGGGGCTTGGTATACAATTATAGTGCTTTTGAGGTTCAAGGTTACATGTATGTGTGCGCATATAATGTATGCACACATATAAATTTACAATATGTTTACATGGGTACAAAACGTGTGTTTTTGTATTTGTGTTAGTGTGTGTGGGTGCGTGCATGTATGCATGTGTGTTACGTACATATGTGTGTGTGTGTTTGTTTGTTAGCATGTGCGCGCGTGTGTGTGCATGCGTGTGCCCGGACATGTGTGTATGCGTGTGTGTGTGTACGTACATGTGTGTGTGTGTGTGTGTGTGTGTGTGTTTGCGTGTGTGTGTGTGTGTGTCTGTGTGTGTGCGTGCGTGTGCCCGGACATGTGTGTATGCGTGTGTGTGTACGTACATGTGTGTGTGTGTGCGTGTGTGTGTTTGCGTGTGTGTGTGTGTGTGTGTGTGCGTGTGTGTGTTTGCGTGTGTGTGTGTGTGTGTGTGTGTGTGTGTCTGTGTGTGTGCGTGCGTGTGCCCGGACATGTGTGTATGCGTGTGTGTGTACATACATGTGTGTGTGTGTGTGTGCGTGTGTGTGTGTGCGTGTGTGTGTGTCTGTGTGTGTGTGTGTGTGTGTGGGTGCGTGCATGTATGCATGTGTGTTACGTACATGTGTGTGTGTGTTTGTTTGTTAGCATGTGCGCGCGTGTGTGTGCATGCGTGTGCCCGGACATGTGTGTATGCGTGTGTGTGTGTATGTACATGTGTGTGTGTGTGTGTGTGTGTTTGCGTGTGTGTGTGTGTGTGTCTGTGTGTGTGCGTGCGTGTGCCTGGACATGTGTGTATGCGTGTGTGTGTACGTACATGTGTGTGTGTGTGTGTGTGTGTGTTTGCGTGTGTGTGTGTGTGTGTGTGTGCGTGTGTGTGTTTGCGTGTGTGTGTGTGTGTGTGTGTCTGTGTGTGTGCGTGCGTGTGCCCGGACATGTGTGTATGCGTGTGTGTGTACGTACATGTGTGTGTGTGTGCGTGTGTGTGTTTGCGTGTGTGTGTGTGTGCGTGTGTGTGTGTCTGTGTGTGTGTGTGTGTGTGTGTGTGTGTGTGTGTGTGTGTGTGTGTGTGTTTATGCGTGCATGTGTGCATGTGTATACGTGTGTGGTGTGTGTATTTATGTGTGTGTGTTGGTGTGTGTGTGCGTGCATGCATGCATAAGTGCGTGAGTGTGTGCTTGCGTGCGTGTGTGTGTTTATTATTACTATTATTAATTGTTATGAATAATTTAATGGTTATTATAACTATTAATTATTGAATCAAGAACTGGCATAATAAGATTACAATAATTATAATAAAAATATGAATACAACTATAATATCCTAATCCACAATACACAAAGTTATACAAAGCATGTAGTATCCAGTATACTAGACCTTTTCTTGAACCAAATTATTCCTGCAGTGGAAAATAAGGTGTACACTTGAAACCTTACAGCAAGACACTTGTACTCACATAGATACATAAGCAGCAAAACACTTGATAGAACCCGGTGTAATATGCAATGTTGGGCAGGATCGCTGGATTTCAATGGTCTGCTCTTCCCCGCTGTCTATGTATTCTGATCATACCTATCTTCCTTAGTTTTCCTTTTGTGGGAGTCAACCCTACTTTTTTCACATTCAAATCCTATTACCGTGTGGAATAGAGAGGTTAATTTCTCTGTTATGTAGTGGAGCCGAATCAAAGTTCACCAACATACATGATTGCTTTTGGGATGCAATTTTGGCGAATTTTGTACCTCCATTACACAGAATTTACTATAATTGAACTGCCTATCTCAATTTGTCCTTCCAACTGGTAGGGGTACAAATGTACAACTAGGTCATGTAGGAGATTTCATTCTTGATTGATTGTGGTTTACACATGCAAGCAGATGAATAGGGCACTCACATTTCATTTAGGTATGTAAAACTCACAACCATGCAGCATGGGGGTGAGTTTTGTAGTACATATAACATTATATAA
This sequence comes from Chondrilla cf. caribensis, assembly GCA_964020155.1. Lineage (NCBI taxonomy): Eukaryota > Metazoa > Porifera > Demospongiae > Chondrillida > Chondrillidae > Chondrilla > Chondrilla cf. caribensis. Next base: position 833,352 of record OZ026550.1, on the reverse strand, counting down.
TTTATATCATAATAACCTATCATAATGAAATTGGTTCAAGTTTATGAATCACACGGTAATGAATACAAATAACTTGATTCAGAAGGTGATATCTTCATCATCTTACAATTTCACTGCCATTTTTACTGCATTTCTGATCCCTCCAAAATGTGAAAAATACCAACAATGCATACAAACAGCGAGGTTATGCACATACTGTAGTGTGTGAAATTTTCGTAATTTTTGCAAATTTCGTGAGGAAGGTTGGATTTGTGAAAATTCATTTGTGAAAATTATCGTGGACTATATAAAATGGTGGTCGTTTATACGTTGGTAGTACAGGCAACGTGGGAACAAAGGGCTATTACTTTTGCATATGCCTGTAGCGAAGGGATCTTCAGCATTCCTGGGCTCTTGACGGCAGCTAAGAACCTCTCCAATGCTACTGCTCCAAATAGTCTAATAAACAGCTTGAATACAGCTCTCATACTTAAACATGGGCATCTTCAAAAGCGAACAATCTTGCAGTTTATTCTCAGAAAAATAAACGCTAGAAGCTTGTCTCGACTATTAACGATAGTACCTTGCGTTCCATCGCCATTCATAACACATAAGCGTCCTCGATCGTGTACTGCTAAAGGAAAACCAATAACAATTCGTCGAAAATTATGTCTTGCATTTTCGCTGGTGGCAACAGAGGGTAGTTGCTATAAGTTTAAAATTTGTTCGTTGGACGACAGCCAATCGAATCGCCCTATAACGGGAAGTCACTGGGACGATAATAAAAAATGACCACCAGCTGCGAAGGAAAAACGGAAAACAAAGGTTTTCTGCATATGGACAGTTAGATGGTCAATTTTAACCAGTGGAGGACACTTCCTGAACTGTACTTCATAATCCCTGAGAGTTTGGTGGCGCCCTGTGCAGTAGTTTTTGCCCAAAAGCAAACAAACAAACGAACTGAATTATATGTGTAGATATTCAAATGTATGCCCAGTACTATAGCAATACATTATTAATCTTGATCTGCACACTACATGGGGAATTTTTTACTTCAATTATATAAGCAATAGCATTACCATTAGTACCAAAAGTGCAATTGGCCATTATTTAATTTGTGGATGTACATAGAAAGTATAAGATTACAGTACATCACGGAGCAGGAAATTGGGTTGTTGTTTAATACAGTTGAATCCTCTCATACAAACCATAAATTATTGCAGCCAAACTGTTTGTTACAAATAGGAATTTGTTGCATCGGAACAATTTTCTATGAGGTATGTAGCAAATAGGGAGTTCATTCTTTAAATTTGTTACTTTGTGAAAAGGTTTGCTGCAATAGTGCTCCACTGTACTGTTGTCCTTTACCTGTAACATCAGAGCACTTCAATGTAGGAGAATTATTTCAGGTTTGTATGTATCAGCGTAAAAAATTAACACCATTCAGGTTGCAAAGTTAGTTATGCTCCATTCTCATGGAGGCTTTTCATTCACACTGCCAGTTCCTTGCTTCGCACTTTAAAGGAATATTATCACATGTGATACAACATATACACTCACTGTGTTACTGGAAGACTTGAGGTGCATATCCTTCACTCTAGCTGCCAGGTCAGCACAGCCACATTTCTCAACAGCTGACGCAATGGTAGTCCAAGTTCGAGGAAGATCGCCAGTACCTTCTTCTTCTTTGAGCCAACGTTGGACTGCTTGGAGCAAGCACATTTTGGAGTTGCGGTCACAATCCTCCTTAATTTGGTCTCGGAGTTCAGGATCAATGTTGAGGTGACCAGCAAATACCATCCAAATAGGACGTATGTCTCTCCCAAGAAGTTCTAACATCTCTGGCTCATTTGGTTTAGGCTTGATAGTTGATAGTTCAAAATTAGAACCTAATTCAAAAGTTTATATTACATATTAAATGAATACAATAATGAGTTTGGCTGATTAACTGAATAATCATTGGTGAGTGTACATTATATTCATACTGGGGAATTGTGGTGGGAGTGTTAGGGTTAGCCCTTGGGTGGAAGGTTTGCAGATGAAGCGGTGATGGTTTAATGTGAATTCACTGTAATTCTTTAGTACTGATTTTCTAGTATTGGTTTGTAACATGTACCCTTCACAGACTAGTAATTGTGCCCGTATGTGTACCTGTGTGAGAAGTGAAATTGTTGCTGAAAACATTTAGTATGATTTCTACAACAGATTGGAAAATAATACACAGCAATTATCACTTTTAAAAATCAGAATTTCTGATAATAATACGTAGCATCTATTCTATAGGGAATTCAAGGTTTGGAGCAGATTGTCATAGACAAATGTAATTGATTGCAAGGTTTGATGTGAACAAAATTAATATAAACATTCAAATTGAATAAATATTCAAACAGATTTTGTAGTGGAAAAGCCCTCAAAACTCTGCTAATAATAGTATTGGACTGAAACTTCACAGGATCATGGAAAGTACAGTTCAAACAGGTTAATGCAGAAATCTTTGCCAGTTTGAGTACCATGCAGATTTGATTAACTTCATGCTATTTTGTAGGTTGATGTGATTTAAATTTGTACATTGATAAATTCCTGAGTATATATACTCAAGAATTTGTCAACCTATGAAATCATCCCTTTTCACAAGTACAGTCACAATTTTGAAGATATTTTATTGTTTGCAATGTATACGATAGTACAAGTACATAATGTATATATGGCTACTTGTGACAGCCACCAGCTAATTATGTAATGTGACCAATGAAATGCTAACAAAAATGCAGAGTACATACATATCTTCTCAATGAATAGTTGCTATAATTATATTATATAAAAATAGTTATTATCTTAGCTAGTACTCTCGGACGTCACAGTATATAAATCATGATTGATAGCTATCATGATGGTTCAATAATTTTGAATACTCACCAGAGTCTTTTAGTGCTTTCAAGACCGAGCCTTCCGGAAAATCTTCAGGATTCCCTTCCATAGTGTTCACAGTCATCTTGTAGCCAAGCATCAGTTTTAATTCCGTAGAACTGGACGAGGATGATTTTTTAAGACCGCGAGCGGTATAATGCAGCTCTATTCCGTATATCTTGCCTTTTGAAGCGTGCGTGTCCGTGCGCATGTGCCAGCTTTCCATTGACTTCATTTCCTTAGTAGAACGAAGCGACTCGAGAATTGATGCGGCATTCTCCTTTAGATAATTTTTGGCTATGGAGTTTTTAAAAAGGTGGCTAATATTGTCAACTACTTTAGTGGGATCCTCGAGATCTTCATACTTTATAACCACAACATCTTCCACACTCGATACTTTCATCACGACCCCTTCGGTAATGCGATCTGGGACTTTCTCAACCTCTTTCCTCAATTTCGATACTTGCTTACTTTCCCCCTTTGATTCCTTGTTGCCCATCTTCAACTACATGTATCGCTACAATTGAACTAAAATTGGCTCCAACAGTCAGTCATACGAGCAGCCATATACACGTTGCCCACCGATCGAGTGAGAGACTACGTCCTGTTTCTTTCGCGATTCACAGATTTCGATACACGCTATAACGTCATGGAACGTCAGATATAGTTACCACAGGAAATTAAAATTGCAACCCCTAATCCCCAATGCATATGCAGTCCGGTGTAACAGGATATCGGTTCAACCCCCCACATAATATATTCCCTTAATTGGCAAGCATGTAGGGTGTAGTAAAACCCTGCATATATGCATATGCAGGGTTTTGCTTCATTCATGAATGACTATATAGGTGGACTTTGTGCATTGATGCCCTTCAAACTCCACACAACACATGCACAGACTGTATTGAAACTCGAGGCTATACTTGTGACACATTTTATGAACAAAAATAATATAGTAGAATTATACACTGCATGCACCTATAGTATTCTGATACAATCATTATTATAAGCACGGTTGCACATGTCGTCTCAGTTCAACCAAACTTCCTCGCAGCTTTATCACAATAATATTATCATCAATATAGAAATAATTCTTAGGGTATATGCAATAAACATGTAACCTATATATACATGGTAACAGTTGAACCAGATATTAGTAATATATTAGTTATAATATAATATAATTATACAATAGAATTGAATGTGTATCAAAATGTATATACATAATGCATTATGACATAATATGCTGTTATACTTTAATTTTTTGCAAAATTTGCATTACTTAAGCTTGATATTAAATTCAAAAGTAGATTGAGTCATAATAGGTGCATGTTAAATCCGTTAATACTTTCCAAGATGTACCACAAATACATAAATATTGAATACGGTAACATGTAACATTAGAATTCCAACTCATCGTACTCTGATTTTTCTGGATAATCTTCAGGATCGCCGGTCATAGTGTATAGTTTTACCATGTAGGCAACAATCAGTTCGGTGTCCATATGTATAGTACGGCCCGATTTACGTGACTTCTCAATACCGCGAACAGCATAGTGTAGCTCCATTCCATAAAGTTTGGCATTATGACGAAAATACCGTCGCATCTCAAACTTGCGTTCCAAGTCTTTCATTTCCGACGTAGTACGAAGTGCCGTAAACATGGCTGTGGCAGCTTCAATCAGATGAGACTTCGCAACTGATTTATGAAACAAACTTTCGATGTTCTTCTTTAGAGTGTCTAGATCATCAAGGTCTACGTACCTTATAACCAAGGCATCTGTCGTGTTTTCTATTGTAGTCTTGATGTCTTCGGTTATCAGTGCTTTCGATCCACTTACCTCCCGCTGTAACTTTTCCACTGGCTTCTTGTGTTCCTTTTTTAACTCAACGTTTCCCATCTTTATCCGATTTATAGCAATCAAAAATCAGGTCCTAGAAGGTGGGCGCCCAATATATACACGACTACCGTGATTGTGAATTAATACTGTCCTTTCCGATTAAGCCAGACTCAGAGATAACGTGACTCATAAAGTGTCACAGTGACGTCATGCCAACCTCACGTTGTTGTATGTAGTCGCCACAACAGTTACTGGTAGTGTTACGGTGTAACGTGATATTCACATGCTATAGCTGAGCTTAGCAGAGTCGATATCTTATTCTCTAAATCAGATAGAAATTTTGAGGGTGCATGAAATGTCATATGTCATGATCATGCAGTATCAACGTTTATTGCCTTGCATGAGGAATAGATTACCCACATGTAGTACATATATATTATATCTTCATTTTCATTGGCAAGCAAGCTTATGCCTCCAAGTTAAACACACATGTAATCTTGTTGAATACAACAATGTTACAGGCTTGTGCAAGAAGGAAGGTGGAAGATGAATGGAATTAATGATGAACTAGCAACAAAACCCAAGTTGGTCTTGTTGAGACTATTGAAAGAGAAAGGTGGTGAGACTCGATGTTTAGATGTTGCTGACAAGGGCAAGAGAAGACTCATGATGATGATCAGAGGCGGGACAGCCCCACTCAAGATTGAGTGCGGAAGATGGAGGGGGCTTAAGTGAGAGGAGAGAACATTTGGGGAAAGTGATACGGGGAAGGTGGAAGATGTACATGTGCAACATTAATTGGTTGCTGGAGTGCAAGAGGTGGAAAGACGAACAGACAGAGCTTTTTAAAGTCACTGACAAGAGTATCTCTAGATTTTGAATTGTTGACCAATGATGAAAAGCTATTTATGATTCTAGATGATATGGATTGTAAGTTTCAATTGATTCCAGGCTCAGCCTTATAATGTGTGGTGTTCATTTTTTGATGTATGATGTGTGCCTCATGCATAGGACTGTCTGTCCTAGTGTTATGCATGTGGCATGTTAATAATAATGATTGATTGATTGATGATTGATATATATACGTCGCTATTAATTCAAATTTACAATTTATCACTTGATAAT
>OZ026550.1:795000-822500 GCA_964020155.1 Chondrilla cf. caribensis | reverse complement strand
AAGATTAAAGAGTGTGGGGGGACTTAAAGTTGAAATTAAACAGATATGTTACCTGTAGGGGTGACAAATACTGGATAAAAATGGTCACCTGTAGTGAATATTGATGGCAGTGTGACAGTACACCCCAGGTGTAGGTGAACTGTGTTGCCCACTGTAAATGCTTGCGTTATATATTATTTTCATAATAAATCCAATTAAAATGTAAAAACAGCCATTGGACTAAGCAATATATAATAGCATGGCGATAATCAGTGGAAATGTTCTTGTCTCCATGATAATACAACTCTCACACTTGATCTAATCTCAATTAAAACTAATTTAATAAGTAACTGAAGTATATACAAATTCAAATGTCTAATGATTCCAACTCAGAGTTTTTCGGTACATCTTCAGGATTTCCTTCGAGAGTTTTTACAAGGACCCTGTAGGCGATAACCATAATAGGGTTCGATGTTCCGTCTCTAAGGACGCTGGAGTGATGTGATGCAGCAGAGGGATTTTGAAGGCCTTTTACAATGAAGAGAATCTCTACTCCGTACAATTTACCGTCCTTGCCACACTCCAGTTTGTGGTGTTGGTATCGGCGATATATCTCTTCCATTTGCTTTGTATCGCGGAGGGTCCCAAACATTGCAAGGACAATTTCTTCGAGAAAATCTCCTGCCCAAGAATGATCCGGGCGTAGTTCATCTTCGAGATCCTTCAAAGGATTATTAGTTTCGAGGTCATCACAACATATAATTTTTGCATCTTCTTGCTTAGATACAATACCACCTCGAGCGATTATCTGGGGAGCTGTATTCACTTCATTTATCAAGGTCTTTAAAATTCCACCTATGTCGACTTCATTACGTGATTTCTTCAATTTGTCATCTCTCTTGGAATTTTGACCCTGAGCACCTTCAACACTTACTTGCCGCTTTAAATCTTGATTCGTACGGGGACTGGGACGACCATGATCATCTTTAACGTCATCACTGTCCACTTTCTTTTCTTTCGTTGTTAAGGAATTATCACTCGACGTTGGGCAGTTTGTTTCCGTTCCAACAGTATCTGTACCGGGTGTTTCAGAATCTGCCGGGCCTGTGATACTTTCCGCGCTGTTCTCCATCGAGAAGAGTTATCATAAACAGGCAATTGTACGTACTACGTACTATATATTATCTACTCAAATTATGTCTACCAATGTTGTGTCATACAACGTCATTGCACATAATGAATAGATGAATATAGTTATTATTGTTGATGAATCTCGTTATATATAAACCAATCTTGCTGTACAATGCAAAGATATGGGGCCTACATGATGTCAAATGTCTCGAATGAATCTGTCTGAAAATGGATAAATTCTCGTTAACAAGTAATTCGAGTTCAGCCGAAATGTCAGTTTTCGAGAGCTCATTTTATGGCCACCCTGCCCAGATTGCCACGTACTAAACTTGACTTGTGCCAAAAAACAGTAGGTTTTCTGCGTATATATATATATATATGTTCAAATTAAAGGTTTCTATAATATACACACACTGCACATAAACACATTTAGTGGGGCATTCACTATGATACTCTAAAATTAGAGACCTCAACATGACTTTTCTTCCCTATATAGCATGCATGCCCTTGTCCACCTGCTTCAGTTGTCATCATCAGCATGCAATTGTGTGCTACATACCTCTCTCAATCTGCAGCATGTAATCATAACCTGCATAATATTGTTAAATGGCCCTCGCACAGTCAATGACAGGGAGTTCCCATGATCTCCAGTGCATGGATAAGAAGAAGCCACTTCTGAAGAGTCAGCATACCTTATGCATTGTGGACACCTCCATCGATTGATGCATGCATCTGTACATACAGTACCTTACGAGCACATCCTTATCTCTTGATGCTCAACTGTAAGTAAGAAATTGCACATAATATATTATTACAAACTGGTCAAAACAAGTATATGAACGAATACATATCTAGATGTGTAATGCTCATGCACTAGTGTCACATTAGTGGGGTAGATGCATAGGTATGTATGAAGTGTATTTCACGCACAATTAGTGATGAGTGAGATTAGCAAGTGATCTTATATGAGAATTGATTTGTACAAGATACAATTAATAGTTGTTAAAAACTATGTATAATATTCATGAACTGATAACGTTACTGCTGTCAATTTTCTTTTTTTGAGGTTTCCAAGGAGGGTATATTGTGATGAATGCACACCTCTAAACACAAGTGTCCACACCATGTTCATACCCCTATACACATACATCATACAAAAACACATGTACAAAAACTATGCACACATTCACACCGGGAAGAACACACACAGTATGCAAAACCTTACTACATTTTATTAACCAGTCTATAAATCCAGGAACTGCAGACAGTGCTTAAACATGCCTAATAGACATATATGTATGCATGTAGATGAGCTGTACATCCATACATACATGCATATATAAGTCGAACATGTATAAGCACTGTTTCAACCTATTTGGGTCTCATCAGTGCAGTATACCATTAAAGTGGCCAATTATGTACCAACTGTGTCAATCATGCAGGTAGAGTATAAGGCTACTGCACAATATACATGGCATTTCACAAATCCTGCATGAATGCTATTAATAATGTAATTATACTAATCAAAGCAATACAAGTGGCCTTATAGACACAAGTGCATCACACATACACAAAATATAATACACATGAACACACACACTGGAGATGAAAGAAACTTTCAAATCAATACTGCTATGTTCCTGCATATGGCTGTATGCCAGTTCTTTCAGGTTGATCCTTCATTGTGTTTATCAGGTTAGTATGCTCAACCCAACTAGTTTCATTATAATATTTCTCATTCATCAAATTGGCTTTACATACAGTTGCAGACAAGAATGTCAAAAATTTAAACAGATACACTTGTCTGTCAAATAAACTATAGGTAAGGAGTACTACTAATTATGCATGTGATATTTATAGAAGATAAATTGAACCTGCCATGCAATATGCTTCAAAGAAGTGAATACATGAAAGGTTATGTTTATACAATCCAATCTGTGATTCAACTACAATAGTAAGCTTATTATGTAAAAATTGATGTAAGTAAATTGAAAGTATATAGCTTATATTTCCAATGCTTCTAGCTCTGCTTTATCTGGTATATCATCGTCGGGGTATCCTTCCAGAGTTTTCACAAGGATTCTGTAGGCGATCATCATCACAGGGTTCGATGGTCTAACACCGCTCAAAGGATAAAACGTACGCGTACCGCTGGGGTTTTGCTGGCCCCTTATAATGTAGTGAATTTCCACTCCGTACAATTCACCGTCTTCGCCACGCTGTATCTTCTGGTGATCATACCGCCGTTCTATTTCTTCCATTTCTTTTGTATTACGGAGTGTTACAAACATAGTTTCAGCAGCTTCCCTTACAACCCGCTTCGTCGAAGAATGAGCAAAATGGCCATCGACATTCACCTCGAGAGCCGTCAAGTCTGTGTCAAGGTTTTCCAAGCGTATAACCGCGGTGTCTACGTATACGGTTACTTTATCTTCAACATTTCCAGTGATATTTTCTTCAAATTCACTTATAATTAATTCCCTTTTCAATTCCTTAAGATGTTCTTCGTCTTCGTCACTGAGCGAGGTTACTTGACGGTCTTCGGGGTAAAAATATGACCATATGGAGTAGGCTAAGCGAATAATACCATAAAAACAATTACTTAAGCACCGTCGCACCAAGCGTACGATGGTATCCATCAAAAAAGTGTCAAAGAGTATTCTGTGGCGGCAGCAGTGCATTCAAGTGATACGAGATCAGGAGCAACTGTTAGTTGCGTCGAAAAACGTCAGTGTGACGCATAGTGGTCAACTGGTATTCATAATCATCAATATTTAATAACTTCTTGCTCCAGGGTATATCTGGAGGATATGAGTATCACAACAAGATGGCTGCAGCATGTGTGGAACTCAATCTGTCTGTGCTAGGAGTGTTGATATGTATAATATTTATTTAAATCATTTGCATCACCTGCATGGTTTCATGCATGTTCATATGTATTACATGTTTTATTTATTTAATTTTGATAGATTTATTACAGGAATCTGTGATTTGCTGCATTTTTGTTTGTGTCTACTGATTTATTTTACACTCTTGCTGAGTTAGCATTACGATGACACTTTTTGTCTCACTTAGATATAATAATCTACATTAATAAATGCATGACATTGCATATGTAGCTATATTATACTCGGAATCCTACTATGCAATAATTAACACGGATTACAATTAATAATGATATGCTACTGTTAGAGTAAATAATAGTAAAGAATTTATGATTATACAATATCAAAAGAAATATGTAGATTAAGTCTGGCATTTTGTCAGTCAAGTCAAAAGGGAATTATTACTCTGCAATCACTGTGGTATAGCTAAATATACGGCCATAATATTAGTTGCATGTCCTTAGTTGCATGTACAGGTCCTTTGCAGTATGGTCAACACCAGTAAAAATAATAGATTCAATCAGGATAAAACATTCCAGGTAAAACGTTTTTAGAGCTGCCACCCTACACTTTAATTAACATCTCATTCATGTATATACATAGGTATAATGTAAAGATTCTGAACCTCTGTTGAATATTACTCTCAGTGAAGCCTTGAATTCGACCCAATTTTAAATTATGAATCAATTATGAATTTCATAACTTGTTCGCTGTCCACTGAGTTTGATTGTCATCTCTAACAATTACATGCTGCACAAGTAGTGTTACATCAACTTTCATGGCACTCATGCACAGTCGATGGCAAATAGGTCCCATGACCATGGGTGAATGACAAGAAGCCACTTCTGAAAAGTCAGTATTGACTTCGAAAAAAAGCTGTTTTATCTCATGAGTGTACTTAATTTATTTGCATTGCTGACACCACTATCTATTTATGTATATTAGTTACATGATACACAGTGGCATACTTATCTTAACAGTACATCCATACATGTTGATGTGCAATTGCACTAAGTACGAGAGCTCAAGATGGACACAAGTTTGCACATATTATTATAAACAGATCAAAACAAGTAAATATACAAACAAATTTCTTAGTGCCATATTAATGGGGTGTACTATTCACATACAATGATTCAGGATCCGTACGTGATCTTATATAACTATTTATTTGTACGAAATACAACTAGTTGTTAATAAACTATGTATATCCATGCACTTTCAACATTTACTGCTTTCAATTTTGAGGTTTCAAAAGAGGGTATATTGTAATGAACCCACACATCAATACACAAGCATCCACACCATATTCATACCCCTACACACATACATCATACAAAACACATGTACAAATTTAACGCTATGCACATTCCACACACTAAACACAGAAGGAACACACACAGTATGCAAATATTTTGTATAGAATAGTCTACAAGCTCAGGAACTGCAGACAGTGTTTAAACATGTCTAATAGACATAATATATGTGTGCATGTAGATGAGTTGTACATCCATGCATACATATATAAGTCGTACATGTATAATCACTGTTTCGACCTATTTGGGTCTCATCAGTGCAGTGAACCTTGAGTAGAAATGTACAGAGAATTCAAGGGAAAACTAAAAAGGTGGCCAAGTATGTGTGTCAATTATGTAGAAACACACAGAGACACTCTCATACACACAGACAAACACACACGTGCACAAACCACACACAGACCCACCCACCCACACACACACACACACACACACACACACACACACACACACACACACACACACACACACACAGTACCACAGACAGACAGACATGCACACATATATTTTTAAAGTAACTCAATGCTGCTATATCCCTGCATTAGGTCAGGGGTCTGTTCTTCCAATGAGTTTGAAATTATGCTCCATCATGACATCCATGCTGCACCTAGTAAGACTATCTTCTTTTGTGCAGTGTAAATTATATTATATTCACTGTTGCCATGTGTTGACCATTCCACAATCATTGTGGTACTCATCAGCTTAGTTATATAAAACATAGGCGGAGGAATGGTTTGGCAAGTGGGGGGGCCTAAAGGCCATGGTGCTGAACTCATGATTAATATTACAATTGTGTCCATGCATGCAATACTCTACATAGACATTCTTGGCCCCACCTTTGTGATGAGTGGGGGGCCATGGCCCCCCTGGCCCCCCTTGTTCCGCCGCCTATGTAAAAATTAGGGCTGGGAATCAGCTGAAATTTTCAAATCGATATTCAGTACACAGTAACCAATTGATTAATCGATTGATCACCGGAAGTAATTAAGTGGGCGTAACCGGAAACCACTCCCACTTTATTAGACTAAGTAGTCATCCAATAGACATGAAGTGAAGTCCACAGTGCCCTTTTCACTATTCAGGTACTCTTGAAGTATGAAATTGTATCCATGGATTGGAGGTTTTGGGTAATAAGGTGGGGGTGGCTTCCTGGTCTACTCACTTAATTGCTTCCTGTGATTAATCCATTTGCTAGCACTATTAAGGATAATCAGAATTGAAATGAATATCGATTGATTGATTCAGGGTATTGAAATTTATGTAGTAACTTTATCTATGCACTAGTATAGTTTTCAAATTTTAAAGAGTTTAAGTGTTGATGTAATTTATCATAGTGTATGGCACAATGAATTATAGTATACACCGCTTCAGCTGTCCTATGCATTTAAGAGTTGCCCATCCAGTACAATTACTTAAACTATACATAGCAGGCATATGATAATAATACTGGTACAGGAGAAATTGTGAGGGAGTGTTGGATCCAGAACAGGGCAATATAGTGACATACAGTATAAGGAACTATAGGGTAACTGCGTGACCAGCTCTCAGGTGAGGTCACCTCCAGTCCAGTGCATGACCAGCTACCCTGCTGGTGGTCCTCCCATAGTATACACACCTGTTATTGTTTACAGAAGCAATATGGGGAGTACTTAGAGGTAACTTTATTAGGTGGTAGCGGACAATGTATTTAGACAATATTCATTGGCACAGTGCACCTACCCTAGACTTGGGTGGTCTGATATGACTGCTACTGTACGTACCCCCCCCAATGATTATTATTATATTATTCATCACTTGAGGAAGTAGCACCAAGGGTCAGACCATCTGATCATGAAACTTGCTGTCATATTTTTGCTATTATCATAGCAAACTTACAGAACCAGGTAAAAGTGCTTATAAACTAGAACATCCAATTGGCATTCTCCAACTACGGTCAGAGATGTGGAAGCACATGAATGGCTACCACTGCATTGTTGAGCATAATACCATAAGTGACAATTGCACATTAACAATGATACTTGCTCACTGCTACTGTTACATAACAATGACAATTATCCGAAGATCGTAGGTACTGTCAGTGCAACAATCAATATTAAACACATGACATTCAGCAGTAGTTACCAACTGTTGTGAGAGACTCCTCACTACCAAGAGCAGAATCAATATCCAGTACAATCTCTGTAATCCGACGCTCCTTTGGGATGAAAAATGGCTGATTATGAGGTTGTCAGATTAGAGACGCTTTGTTGTCATAAATTTCATTCAATTTGTCGAATAATGGCATACAATAGCTACTGACATTATTACTAATACAGTGAAACCTCTCTAATCCGACACTCAATGGGACCTGAGAATAATGTTAGATTAGGAGGTTGTTGGATTATTGAGTGCCTCTTACCATACTTATGTATGGTGACTGTACCTCATATAATGGTCGGTTAGAGAGAATGTTGGATTATAGAGGTGTCGGATTAGCGCAGTTTCACTGTATAGTGTTACAACAAAGAGATATAACTAGGTACATGATTATATGTACATGCAACAAGACATACTGTCAGATACAAAAATGATTGATTGGCTAGGTGTCATCATGCGAAAAATTAAATGCAATTCACTAGCCAAATGATTATTTACTCCAAATGTTCCCACAGCTCACTGCTGTCATATATACCACTGACGAAGACAGCAGTGAGCTGTTGAAACATTTGGACTAAATAATCATTTGGATAGTGAATTGCATTAAATTTTTCCCATACTGTCAGATTGTGGCGTGTGTGGTAATCCGCGAGAGACGTAGAGGCCACTTCCGACGATGTACGAACAAATGGACAAAATTCAATAAATCAGTAATTCACTCACACTACGTACTTAGTCTAAACTCTGCCACGAGGCTACATGTGTCTGTTGTGTGCATGCGTGTATGCGGTGTATGTTAACACGTGACATACAGTGCGAGATACAAAAATCACCCATGCATAACTAAGTACAAGCACACATGATACGTTACATATACAGTTAATGTCTGTACGCCACAAGATAAATTAGGCATAAAAACAGAGTGTATATATACACATTACACTGTCACAGTGTCATTTTCAAATAGTATGGTACCCACAAGCTTGACAATGAATGAATGAGGAAATTATTGATCTGATTTAATCTATTTTTGCGGATTGCAAAGGTATTTTTCATTCTTGGGACTCCAAAATCAATGTCAGTTAGGTACTTGTTAGATTAGGCAGGATTTGTTAGATTAGGCAGCATTTCACATTGAAAAGGTGCCTGTGCTTGGTATTTGGTGTCAATTCATGTTCAAGCATTGTTGGCTTGGAGAGAAGTATGATTGGACATGCAGACTTTACATACTGTATAGAGTGGCACTTGACATTTTATTCAATTATACACTTTGGGAAACTCTTTTATGTAATTTTTCAGGCTAATTGAAATCAGCTTACTAGCTAAATCTGCTGAAGCGTATTGTCAATATATTTAACATATAGTACCAATGTATAATAATACACAGTATGATATACTGTGTAGTATATATAATAAAATTAATATTCACACATACATACAAGCAACTATTGGGTATCTATGCATGATCAGCTCTCAGGTGAGGTCACCAAAGCCCAGTGCATGACCAGCTACCCTGTTGGTCCTCCCTTAAGTATACACCCCTTGTTATTGTTTACAGAAGAAAAGTGAGAAGTATTTGGAAGTAACTTTATTAGGTGGTAGAGGACAATGAATTTAGACAATATTCATTGTCATAGTGGACCTACCGCCCAAAACTTAGGTGGTCTGACATAACTGCTACTGTCCCACACTGTGAATATTATTATATTATTCATCACTGGAGGAAGTAGTACCAAAGGTCAGACCACCCAAAGCTTGTTGCCATGGCTTTTGAAACATGCTATAATCATATCAAATTTACAGAAACTATACAACTTCTTGAAAAATTTGTACATTCACTTTAGATGCTTCAGTTATGCTCAGAGATGCAGTAGCACAGTAGCAGTCACTGCATTGTTTCAGCATATTACCATATACCTAGACCATGGCACCGTCACTTCAATACTTACTCACTAGCTGATACCTTTGCATAATAATGACATGCCAAGTATCCCAAGTTGGTTGGGACTGTCAGCACAACAATCAAATTGAGCACGACATTGAGCAGTAGTTGATCAACTGTTGTGGGATACTCATAACTACCAACAACAGAATAATCCTTGAAATGAATAGAAATAGAAGAAACAGAATAAATATTTTCTAATGTTTGTGACTAACATATATCAAGCTCTTCTGTATGCGATATCCCTGAACTTCCTATTGTATATTTTATTTTAAAATCAAGACCTGGGAAGTGGGCTTTTGATCCTGGGCATTTCATAAGTTTGTTTCTCTACATTTTTCCTTGAAGTTTACAAAGCACACTGTAACACTTACATTTCCCTATCATTGTATCACATGTATGTAACCCTCTATATACAATGACAACAACAACCATTGCAAACGAACATGTACCCAGTTTAAAATGTGGACATGTTCTTTGAGCACATCAACAATAATTATTATATGCCCTTCTATCCAGTTCACCATGGACCTAGAGAGTGAGGTGTTAGGGACACTCTCCCCTTCCTTGACACACTTCTTACATAAACAGTACAAGGGAACATTGACATCAGTGTACACAGGAAACCCACCCACACGGACCTATATATACCTACAATACAATTCACACCATCTATGCATCACATGTGAAGAGTGGCATATATAGCCTCATGCCTGTTCCATCGAGCCAAGACCATAGCCACCGGAAACAACATCAAGAAGGAGGGAGAACACCTCAACGTGGTCCTGAGCAACAACGGCTACCCCAACCATGTCATTTGAACTGCTACAAAACCTAAAATGGGGCTTCAGGAGGAGCACACCATCTACATACATTATGTGGCAGGTGTAGGAGAGGACTTGAGGAGGGTTTGCAGGAAACACCATATCAAAATGGTATTCACCACCACCAACACTCTCAGCCAACAGCTCACCAAGGTGA
Source organism: Chondrilla cf. caribensis (assembly GCA_964020155.1). Lineage (NCBI taxonomy): Eukaryota > Metazoa > Porifera > Demospongiae > Chondrillida > Chondrillidae > Chondrilla > Chondrilla cf. caribensis. The sequence continues at coordinate 812,130 of OZ026550.1, read as the reverse complement.
AAGACATGGACCCAGCCATTAAAAAGTCAGGAGCAGTATACAAGATACCCTGTAGGAACTGTGATCTCACATACATTGGAGAGACAAAGAGAAGCCTGGAGACCCGCCTCAAAGAACACCAAGCAGCAACAAAACGAGGGGAAACTGAGAAGTCCACCATAGTGGAACATGCCTGGAATGAACACCATCACCCCAACTGGGACAATACATCCATCCTGGACCAGGCCAAGCACAATTCCACCCTGCTTGTTAAAGAAGCCATGCACATTTTACTTGCAGAGGCTAACACACTTCTCAACAGAGATCAGGGACAAACATAATGGATTGAAGAAACCACTATAATTGAAGCGACATCCATCATGATGTCATCCCGCACACAAGCTCCAAACTCTGCCCCCTACAAATGTCTATTCAAGTAACTGTTTCTGTGTATGTTTGCATGTTCTGGTGAAGATTACAGTATAGTAGCTGAAAAATCAACTTTTTATTCCATTGTTTTTGGTTGGAATTATGGTTACTGACTTTACAATGAACTACAGCTAACCACAATCGTCCCTTCGCGAGTAAATCTTGTACTCCATTGACCAGATCCAATACTGCAGTAGTGCAAGGTTCTAACAACAATATTATCCATACTGCTACTCATGATGGCTTGTCAGAAATGTATTCACAATTAATAACTATAGATTTACTGAATGACCTTACAGCCATGGACAAATACTGGAATAAAGAAGAGTGCTTTGACAAACTGAATATTAAGGACTTCGAAGAAATGAGTGTGTCAGGTGATGACAAATAAGTGAAATGCTAAAATGTACTGCCCACGTCAGTTTAACAACAAATTAATCTCTAGCTCAAACTCTCTACATCGACGCTCAATTGGGAATAAAGAAATGTCAGACTATATATGAGATTGTCGAAATTAGGGAGGTTTCATTGTCATAATAATTCTAAACTCTCTGTTTGCCGTGGTAGTGTACAAATTAGTAAGAAGCAAATCCTGATATGAAGACATCTGATGACAAAACACTAATTTTGCAGCTTCCTTGAATGTAATTCTTTCCAATTAACCTACTAAAGACTGCATTCATGAGCTACAGTTGGAATTTTTTACTTTTAAAAGAAAATCAATATCATTATGTATAGTTTCAACTTTGTACAAAGTGAGATTGCATGCAATAGCCAACATCCTATAGCTTCGAGTTGACAGAGGAACTGTGAGGAAGTGTTGGTACTAGGACAAGACATTACTTACTTAATATGTACATTCAATTGGTAAATAACATATTCATATAAAAGTGAATTCTTGGGTATCTACTGCATGACCAGCAGCTCCCAGGTGAGGTCCAGTGTGTGACCAGCTACCCTGGTGGTCCTCCCATAGTATACACAACTTGTTATTGTTTACAGAAGTAATATGAGGAGTATTTAGAGATAACTTCATTAGGTGGTAGAGGACAATGTATTTAGACAATATTCATTGTCATAGTGGACCTAACCTAGAAACTTGGGTGGTCTGATATGGCTGCTACTGTCCCATGCTATGAATATTATTATATTATTCATCACTTGAGCCGATAGCCCAAAGGTGATCACCCAAAGCTTGTTGCCATGGCTTTTGAAACATGCTATATATAGTCATATCAAATTTACAGAAATTAGTATAACTTCTTGTAAATTTGTACATTCACTTAAGATTCTTTAACTATGCTCAGAGATGCAGAAGCACATGAATGGCAGTCACTGCACTGTTTTAGCATACTGCCATACATAATCACTTTGATACTTACTCACTGATACTGTTACATATTAACAATCACAACATGCCAATTATCCCAAGTTTGTTCGGGACTGACAGTGCAACAATCGATATGAAGCACATGACATCGAGCAGTAGTCACCACCCCTTTGGGAGACTCCTATAGGCTACCAATGTTTGTGAATGACATAAGTCATATGTAAGCTATAGCACTCGACATATACAGAATAATGAAATAATAGTAGCACACCTAGTATTATACTAATCAATCACAACACAAATTACGCAGCCATCTAATGAGCATATTGGTGAATGGATTTTGCTAAAGTGACTGTGATTACACCAAGGTTAACACGTTGTAGGGATATTCGTTTAGTATATAGTCTTGTCCACATAACGATAACCCTAGCTGGCATCAATTTGATAATTCTACATTCATCAATGTATGACCCATATGAAAGACAGACATAGCTGCCAAGAAGTTAAAATATTACTATAGCTAATACAGTATATAACCCACAAAGGTGGATGATTTGTTATTGGCAGCACCTTCAATTTTGTAATATACATTTCCATTATAAAGAGTCAGGCTTGGGTGCACAAATTTGCAAACCCAAAATGATCAAAGGGAGATCAAAGAAAGTTACACATTCAAAACATAAAACAAATAACAATAATCAATTTGCTCAATAAACTTGCAGCTGTTGCAGCTGATGCCTCTTTGGGTTTGCAAATTTGCGGACCCAAGCCTGATTCTGTTTATGATGGAAATGTACATTACAAAATGGAATGTGTTTGGCAAAGGATTAAGACCATGTATGTCGATTAATAATATTATTATAGCTACTGTTCACTGACAGGTTCATTGGTACACCACTTCTGGTTAAAATTTTCATTGCTACCATTCTAGTCCAATCACACTGAGTATGGAAGTACATTAGCAACAATAACCTACAATAGCATACATGTCTTCATCTGCATGTGATATCGTTGAATTTACAATTGTATATTTTATTCTAAAATCAAGACCTAGGAAGTGGAATTTCAATTCCGGGCATTTCATAAGTTTGCTTCTCTACTTTTTCACTTAACGTTCACAAATCATACTGTAACACTTACATTTCGTTATGAATGTATCACATGTATGTAACTCCTATATAAAATGATAGTAACAAACATCGGAAGAAAACATGTACTCTGTTGACCGGATCCTGTACTGCAGTAATGCAAGGTTTTAACAACAATATTATTATTCATTTATACTAATACCTAGCATGATTTTAATGAGGTTTTATATCAAAGCATGTTTATTTACTTACATAGCTCCTCCACCTAATGTTAACCCATGCACTGATATTACAATAAGGCATAGATCAATACACCCTGTGTTGATTGCACAACCTTCACAGTTGTGTCCAATTTATACTGTCAATCATGATTGCTAGTCAGAAAATGAATTCATTATTGATAATTCTCAATTTTAATGAAAGATTATACAGATAAGGACAAATACTGGAATACTGAAAAGAGGGCTTTGGCAAAAACTGAATATTAAGGACTTCGAAGACACATGCATGATGTCCTGATCAGGTGATATAATGAGACAACTAAGTGAAATGCCAAAAATATACTGCCCACGTTAGGTTCAACAACGAACAATTAAAACAAGGTGGCTGGAGTTACTGACTCATTTCCGAATTTTAACCTGATATTCCCGAGGGTACATTATTGAATAATACGACCAAACATCTTTAACGGGTGCAGACTCACAGCTTTCAAATTTCGGTAGCTGACTCAGTTCAAAGGGCAAAGACATTCTGGCAGCTAAGGCGAGCGTTCTTCCTGCAAACAGCGCACTGGACGGATTGTGCAATGAACGCTAAAATGGCGTTTTATGTCCAGATCGTTGCGTAATCATTTGTCTGCTAAAACAAAATGGCGTTCCAGTCTGGTAATCCGTCAGTTGTTGAAGAAATAGTGCAGGAATTCTACACTGACATGAAACGGGACTTGAACATAGTGGACATAGTGGACTTGATGTTTGAAAAACGCTTCATTGATCACCAGTTCAAACGAAATTTAGAACGAGAAGCGCAACAGCACGGCCCTACCAAGGCGAACCAGGTCCTTCTGGACTACCTGATCGAAAATGGTACGTTGGAGATGCTGGAGAGGTTTTGTGATATTCTTGAAGAAAGTTCAAAGAGACTACCTCGTCATAAAAAGTGGGCAGACGAGTTAAGGCGACAACAGAGTAAGGTACGTATGTGTACCCTAGTCGATTACTTTGTCGCTTCTCCACTCTGTAGTGAAGTCTGCCCGAGAGATTATCCCTTTGTCTGAATAGTAAATATTTCGTATGTTTTTTTCATCGTCTCTAGCAGAACGATGCTATAAGCTACTAGGACATTACTGAGTGGAGAGCGACTACATGTAATGGCCTATATAATAAGGTTTATTGAGAGTCGGTAGGTTCCCTAGGTTTCGAGAATTAGAGGTGTCCTAATAAAGGGGTTGTGCCTAAAATGCGGACCGTGGACTGATTATGTGGACGGTGGACGGAGTGTGCCAAAATCATCACTGCTGTCAGTGAAACTCTCTCTATTGCAGACGAATGATGATGATTGAGGCTGATAGGATGGCAAGACACCGATATGCTCTCTCCGGTCTCCGAGTTCTCCAGCAAATTATTCCGTTCAATAGTAGTACCTTCAATTACAGGCTGTTCATTCACCGTGTCTCTGGCGTCATAGACATTTGTAGGCTGTTTATCCCTAGCATTTGCAATAGGAGGGGTTGTGTCAGGCTGATTCGAGTCAGGTTGACTACAGTATTTTCCCAGGCGCCCAGGTTGACAGCTGATACATCTCTTCCCTGATTTAACACAAATGCAGTTACGGCACTTGGCAGATTTCAAGACATTGGGAAAATATTCAGTTTTACGGGTAATTGCTAAACAATGTCTTTAATCCTGTCGAGAGAAATCTTATGTCGTCCGCATTTTAGACACTTATGAGCACTAATTGGTGTCACTATACTGAAGTACAGGCCCACGGTCCGCATTTTAGGCACTACCTAATATACATAGGTGGTGTCCAATTTGTCTCTATATTATGTTCCTGTAATTATGGGTATCATGTTTGTGTTATGAATTACTTCAGCAATTAAATTTGCTGTGCTTGTGTTGGGAGCTAATAAGTTGTTCTATTGCAGTCAAAATATAGCATTTATGAGTCTGTCTGACTGTCCCTCTAGTAATGCAGTGCATTGGTGTTTCTGCGCAGCAACCCTCAGGTAGATGCATAGTCTGGACCCATTCTAGCCTCCAGTTTTGAAATTGGGACTTTGTTCTGGTGAGAAAGGGTCTGGTCTCATCATGTACCCATTTCTGTACTACGGCACACAAATTCATGTGCCCAGTCAGATTGCAGAATGCTTTTTGATGCATGAAAACAAACAATTTTGAAAGTGTAGTTCAACTCTCAGTTGGTGTCCACTACAAGGTTATGGACTTGTTGGTTCCCATACCTAACAGGACTTGCTGAAGATAATGCTATTCTTTACATGAACTGTTGAGTGAGAGCATTTTTTCCACCTTACCACCAAGTTAATAGGTAATAATATGTGAGTTGTTTGCCATTTGCCATCGTTGACTCCGCCTCCCAGTACAGATATGGGTACGTGATGACACGAGACCTATTCTTGCTTGGACGAAGTCCCAATTTCAAAATTGGAGTCAAGAATGGATCTGCGTGACACTCGCCCTAAGGATTGTTACTCTTATCACAAAATATAGTCCCCCTCCTCTCTGGAATAGCTGAAATGAATCAATGCATCCATATTAATTTTGTAGAATTGTGATGATACATAAAAGTTACATCTGAATTTAAAAAAATGATATTTGTAGGTTAGAGTCACCATAGCAACAGTCAACAATAGTATTATAGTAACTACCTCACACTCGGTCAATCCTGTCCATTCTCCCGTGTTCATCTCTCACAGTATTCAGAAGGTCCAATGTCACCAGTCTACAGTGGACGCACAGGGAGTATGTCAACAACGAGCTTCACCACTGAGATGGAGAGAGAGCCAAGTGAGCCTATCATGTACACACTGTCTGCACTCATGGGTTTGTAGCATACATACATGTGGATATGCACAAAGGTGTCCTGATCTGTATACATGTGTATATATACATGTATGTCATGATATAGGCAGGGGCTATATACCAACTACAGCCATGTAATGTAACAGTTGGAAGGACATGCGCGTTCACCTGGTTTGAGAAGGGACGTATGTCTGTTTTCTTCGTCATTTCTAAAGATGACCCCAAATATGTACTCTTCACCCGAGGGCTACTTATTTGTTGAGATTAGCCTGATGGAGTGATGGCCTAGTAGGGCCTCTTTCTGTATTTTGCAATTGTAGCCCATCCCTGGTGTTTCGCTGGTACTTTATGGTTCAAGCTGGTAGTACATATGGTCCACTGTGACAGTGCTGTGTGTAGTCTGTGTATGCTGCAGTACGTATTAATAGTATGTACAATATGTTAGCATTGTGTATACCTCACCAATGTATTGTTCATTCCTCTGTAGCACCCTCTACATCTGAAGATGTGCTCACAGGTACTTCTTCCTACTCAAGCAGTGTTCAGCCGAGATCTCTAAAGAAACATAAAATTGTTTCAGAAATGACAAAGAATATTCAAAGTGAGCAATCTTGTATATACAGTCCAACTATCTTAATATGTACTTTGAAAAGCACAACGAATACGTACTTCTTATCAGAGATACTGGTTGACATAGTGTACATGAGCTAGGGACTGAGTGAAGGGTACTCACTAACCAGGAGTATGTACTAACCAGGGTACTTACTAAGCAAGTTGTACTGTACTTACTATCAGAACTGGTTGACATTGTACATGAGCTAGGGACGGAGTGGAGTGTACTCACTCACTTAGTAGGTTGTACTATTTGTAATAGTTATATCCTGCCTAGGTGTGCTGCAGCAGATATGAAGTGCGAATTGATTACCGGGGGGGGGGCAAAGCCCAAGGTAATCTATTAGCACTTTAACGGCTGCAGCACACCTAGGCAGGATATAACTATCTTGTATCCTGGTGTGGTGAATGATAGACAATTTATACTGCAAATATGCGTATAGCTCAATACAACATATTATATGCAATAGAAATGTGTTTACTAATTTCCTGCCTCGTTCTCACGCAATTAATCCTAACAATGAAACCTGTCTGGTGACCTGTGCTACATGGCTTTTGTATGCACAGATTTCTCTTTGATCCTCCCCTCAACCAGGATACAAGTACATATAATGTGTACCCATATGGTACATATGTGTATACAGGTTTTATGTGTGTACTATTGTCACGTGTACATACATACTCAAATGTGAGTGTGTATGCATGTGTGTGTGTGTGTGTGTGTGTGTGTGTGTGTGTGTGTGTGTGTGTGCGTGTGTTGTGTGTGTGTGTGTGTGTGTGTACATGGTCAAATTATGAGTCTAATTGGAGATCACGGTCATACGAACACTGTCAGATTGTACAACATAATAATATCATGTAACATCTTTTATATTACTATAGTAGTGTATGTTATTAGTATTATGAAGTACCTGTACATATGGAGTGACCTACTGTACGTATATGGAATACATATTATGTCCATGTACGTAGATTATGTCTATATAATTATAATAGTGTGTATCTTCAACTTCAACGATCACAGGCTCCTCCTCCCATTCACTCTCCTCATTCATCTCATCACCAGTGACACATGCTGAGCAGACGAGGGCATTGTCCACAATGGACGAGAGGTCGAAGAAGATTAAGGAGATTGTAGACAAGTACAGAAATGGAGAAGGAGAGCTGCTCCTTCCGAGTAACCCTGATCTGGAAGATGAACTGGATAAAATAATGGGGACACTTCGTGGACTTCTCTTATCAGCAGATCCGAGCACCATCTTCAGACTCCACACTATGGTACAGCAAAAATATCGCAGATACATCCACGGTGTGAGACAAGCCCCACTTCCTGATATCCCCAACACTCCTGAGGGTCTCTATGAGTTTATTTCAGAAAAGTCCACTCCGTACGAGATATTCTTTGTTTTGGAAGCAGCAGAACTGCTCCGAGAGAGGACTCTGACAAGCAAGTGCAAAAAGTACAAAGAAAAGTTGGCACAATGTCTCCTGGACACGTTGACGACTTGCAAAAAGAGGAAAGTGAAGCTCCCTTCCTTTCGGGACCACACCCACATGGCCTTAGTGATTTCTAAAGAACAGGTACTGCTGGCATTGGTGCTCCACTTCAAGGAGTACTACTCCAAGTATCTTGGCCTGGATGAAGCTCTGTTCACCGGGTTCGAGAAGGGGTGTACGACAGTTTTCTTTGCCATCTCTGAGGATGACGCCAAATCCATGGCAAATAAAGTCCCTTCACTCATTGCAAAATTGCACAGTCAGTTCAAAGCAACACACCTTGTCGTGTTCGGGTACTTCAGTTATGATTTCATCCAGTTCACAAGAGAAACTATCGCCCAGTTCATCCAGTCAGTGAGAAAACTTGTCCACCATCGCGATACAGGGAGGGCAACATTCAGAAATGCTGCGGATGATCTTGATGAGGCACATAGGACACTTACTGCGGCTAGAAATGTGGGTGTCAGTGCCGCTATTCTTGCTGCTACCCTGGGAACCGTCCTGGTGCTAGGAGGGGTGACAGCCCCAGCAGGTGTGGCAATGATAGGGGCTGCAGGGGGACTGGTTGGAGCAGGTGCCACTGTTCGTGACTATGTTCAAAGGCGGGAAACTTTGAAAGGAGCCAACGAGTGGATAGGTGAAAACCGCAAATTGTGCAAAAGCGTAATTCAAAAATGTAAGAAATTCGAAGACGTGTGCAAGAAGGAAGGAACGTATCACAGAGAGCTCATACGAGAGGCTATCAAAGACCATCCCAACAAAGAGGAGTTGAATCAAAAATTGTATCACGCTCTTCTCCTGGCAGTCCACCATGTCAGGACGTGGGAGATAGTGTTGGAGCAAAGTGCACGTGTAATTGCTACCAGATTTGTCTCTGGTTTAATTGAAGCTGAAAGGGCAATGCAAAGCTCCCTTGGCCCACCCACTCCAGATATCAGAACACGCATTAGAGATCTTGTCACCCAGTCCTCTGCATTCACCGTCATCGACCTTCCCCTTCTCCTGGAGACTGCACAGGACATTGGAAGGACATCGGAGGGGACAGATCTGTCGAGGAGATTGAGATCCGCTGCAGACAGCTTTGCAGTTGAAACGGACGAACTGCGTAAACTAGCTGACATTGATTTGTGATGTGTGTACGTGTGGTGTTACGTAATAATGTTATATCAATGTCAATGTGTGTATTGGTATTTGTGCATGTATACGTACATGTGTGCTGTATCTGTATTATGTATGATATGTGTACATGTATCATGTTTTCTTGGTAATATTGTTTTTTTTTAATTTTGAAATAATAACTTTTTCCTCAAATGTTTACAATGTACACTTTTCATTATGTAGTTCAATTACGTACATAGTTGTAACCTATGTATATTGCTGCTAATCGTTGTAATGCTAAAAATATAATAATAATAATTATTAATTTGCAATCAGAGTAGAGATGACTTTGAACCAATAATGAAGGAATGAGGTGGGGATTGTAGGAAGAACTCAAGGTTTATGTGCAGTCAAAACGAGCTCGAGTAGATCATTGGTGTAGTGCAATATGACCACGATTTGACCCCATACCACCTTGGACACTGGCAAGTACACAAACCTCCCAATGAGCTCGAGGTGTTTTGGCATATCTCTTGTAGGATTGGGGAATGTGGTGCTATGACCGGAATTTGACCTCATATCACCATGGATTCTGCTTATTACACAACCTACCATGGAGGTGAAGGATACACACACATGCACAAATCCACATACATGTATACACACATACACAAAACACTTCATACATGTAAACGCATAAATAGGTGTGTGTCAACACATACCACACAAAAACACACACTGTCCCGTACAAACACACGCACACACACGTACACACACATGCACACACACATGCATGCATGCACACACATGCACACACACACACACATGCACACACACATGCATGCATGCACACACACACGCACACACACACGCGCGCACACACACACACACACACACACACACACACACACACACATGCCCACAACACATGCCACTCTGACTATGAACCAAAGTAAAATTGAGAGCAGAGGCTGCTCTGAGGAGTGTGAAATGACAACACTCAAATTCTAGGAATGACATTTGTACATGTAATGTTATATTTGGGTACGTAATAATATGTTTACCATGGACTCGTCAATTGTTTCAATGTATGGAATCAACAGGTGAATTATTACTCAATATATAATTGCATTGACACTACGTATGTGACCAGAAAGTAATACTTTACTTGTAGTATTATTAGATAAATTGAGTTATATTGAGTGTCTGTTTAATGCATACTAGCTGAAACCAAGACAGTTACAGACAAGTCTACAACAATCCTTCAATGGAGTTTCATGTTATGAATCAGTGAAACAAGAATCCCCTCAAGCTTGTGATCATGTGCACACACGTACGTGTCCTGAACTTTGATTTAATTCTGAGAACTTTGAAGTAATATTACACAAGCGTACACTACATTCTGGGAATCCCTATAACCATCATTTCTTCATAATGGCAACAAATTCAATTATGGGACACCAAAAGGTTAACATGTGTATTTGCACACTAGTCAATAGGTCTAGGTGAACAGGTTAGTAGGTTAATATCAATAGTATAATATTATTATAATATGCATGGTCACCAGGTGATCATGAACAGGAAGCTACTGTATATATTATATACGTAGTATTGTATCCCGATGACGTCATACTTCAAAGGAACCGACAACGGTGTAAATCCGATACACCGGGGTATAAATGACCCTAAGCGCCCCTTTCGAATAACAATCAATGTATACGGAAGAATTGGAGACATTTACGGCGCATTTGGTGTTCTTTCCGTGTTTTTGGGAATACATGGTGGGGAGCCCTAATACCGGACGCTTCCTAATCGCGGACGATTTGAATAGTAGCGATTAAATTTCTCTTCGCGGACCGTTTTTCGGATCAAGTTTGGTATCGAACTGATCCTCAATTTACGAAGCACCCAAAGCTACTAACGTGTAAAAGTTTCAGATACATTATGGTACTTGATGTCCGAAATTAGGGCACCTTACCATATTATATCCTTTGGCGTGTTCAGCTTCTTCTTTAGTAACGGCGGTGTTTTAGGGTTTGCGCAGTTTATTTGGAGGCTCAAAATCGTCTTCTCATTCATAGCGCAAGAACTTTCTTCGACTTCGCTGTCGTAAAGATACTCTAACAACTAAACTAGACTAAAGGTGTTGGAGTATCTATATATGGTTGCAGTAAAAATTCGAATACGTCGACCAAGCAGATTCGGGATACAAGCCATTTGTATCATGTCTACTTGGGGTGTACTGGATTTGTCTTCGCGCCCGAGGGACTCGTGACAAATCGGATACACCCCAAGTAGACATGATACAAATAGAACATGTAGGAGACACATGCATGCATAAGGATACATCTCATGATTTGATTGGTAGGTTGCATGTACACACACATGAAGCCTTGCTGTGTATACAAACACTGTCAGTGTAGGCAATGTCCAGTTGCCACACTAACTATATCAATTATGATTTTATAACATTATTCTCAAACTATATTATAAGCTATTGTTCATATAATTATAATAATTTTAAAAACATATACACTGAAAAAAAATACAAACACTACCTAGTTTAGCCACTAGCCCCATTCTCCTCCTGCATGGACAAGGAGAAGTAAGGGTCTAGTGACTTTTGAAATTAATATGCTTCATCTCATCAATGCAAGGGTAATTGTGTTTTCTTATCAATACCTTGTGGTGTGTATTAAACATATAGAAGATGGCTGCAACCACATGGAACTTTGATAAATTCTCTCTAAAGTGGAGACTAGCCCACCACCATTGATGGCAAAGAAGCACACTCATTCTCTCCACAAGATGGAGGTATATGAAGTATCTCGGTGGAGAATAGAAGATGGTGACAGTCACTGGAGGCTCCTGATGTAGAGCCATGGGAAAGTTTGGAGCAAAACAAGGCTTTGCTATGAAGCATTCACAGCTTAGGCTCACACATTCCTTGAACAGCCTCACGTATCCATTGACCAATCAGATTGTATTGGACTGATCTGGTGCAATGCAATCTGATTGGTCAATACATGGTGTACGTTACAATTACAGAAGTCATGAGACCTTCCTTCTCTAACCCTAGAAGACTGCAGAAGTACGAAGCTAGCCATAATAAGCCACACCTGTGGCATATCTGAATCTTCTATGACCTCTTCAAACCTTACTTAATGCTCACAGGTGCTGTTTGTTTCAGCAGGTCATTGTGTGTCAAGCCGTGCATGTTCTCTCGGGAACAATATCAGATTACAAGACTGCTTAGTTCTTATTCCCACCAGAAACCACTCAATACAGTCAGTACCACAGCTGCTATATAATATGTATGCCAATGCAAATTGTTATTGAGATGACAGTCATGCATGTGCTCATGTTATGTAACAATATGGGAAACCCATGCATGTGACAGTCATGTGTTCACGTTATGTAGAAATGTGAGAGATGCATGTGACAGTCATGTGCTATGTAACAATCAATGTGGGAGACCCATGTATGTCATAGGCATGTGCTTATGTTACGTGTGTGTATGTGTATGTTGCTTATCTATAAGCATGTTATTGCCAGCTATAGATATCTATAATGACTGAAACAAGTAATTTGAGTTTAATAACTCCGCCAACTGTCGCACCAGCACTCAAATCAGTCGGGTGTTCTGCTTAGGTTTAAAAGAATTTTCACTGAAGATTTCGCCCCCACTTCCCTTTGGTGATTTGCTGAATTTTTCAGTTGTGAAAATTTCAAGTGGTGTATGGTATAGTTGAATGATCAATCATTATGTACTCGTCAATATGAAAATTACAGCAATTTCCAGCACCAATATACACATGTATCATAGAGTGTGATAGCGACATTAAAAATATTTGCTTACTTCATAACATTGAGTCACGATGGCTCAGTGAGCAGTTGACAGGTTTTATAGCGAGTTTGGTTGGTTCGAATCGCCGAGAGTACGATTTTTTAAATTTTTTTCCCACATTATAAACATTTTACATCATGCCTCTGGCCAAAAAAGAATGCAAACAAGCATAATAAAAACATTTAACAATGAAAAAGGATGTAGGGATGACAAGCAAAAAAAGGGAAAGAACAAGGTAGGGATGAGTGGAATGAGAACACCGTCGGAGTGAGCAGCACGTCGGAATGAGAAGACTGTCGGAATATAACAATCCCTATATCAACAGCAGTGATTGCTTGTGCAATACACAGTATAGTGTCTGAAATTAATATGCTTCATCTCATCAATGTAAGAGTAATTGTGTTTTCTTATCAATACCTTGTGGTGTGTATTGAACATATAGAAGATGGCTGCAATCACATGGAACTTTGATAAATTCTCTCTAAAGTGGAGACTAGCCCACCACCATTGATGGCAAAGAAGCACACTCATTCTCTCCACAAGATGGAGGTATATGAAGTATCTCGGTGGAGAATAGAAGATGGTGACAGTCACTGGAGGCTCCTGATGTAGAGCCATGGGAAAGTTCGGGGCAAAACAAGGCTTTGCTATGAAGTATTCACAGCTTAGGCTCATACATTCCTTGAGATGCACGTAAATAAAGGCCCATAAACAGCCTCATGTATCCATTGACCAATCAGATTGCATTGGACTGATCTGGTGCAATGTAATCTGATTGGTCAATAAATGGTGTACGTTACAATTACAAGTCATGAGACCCTCCTTCTCCAACCCTAGAAGACTGCAGAAGAACGAAGCTAGCCATAATTAGCCATACCTGTGGCATATCTGAATCTTCTGTGACCTCTTCAAACCTTACTTAATGCTCACAGGTGCTGTTTGTTTCAGCAGGTCATTGTGTGTCAAGCCGTGCATGTTCTCTCGGGAACAATATCAGATTACAAGACTGCTTAGTTCTTATTCCCACCAGAAACCACTCAATACAGTCAGTACCACAGCTGTTATATAACATGTATGCCAAAGAATATTGTTATTGAGATGACAGTCATGCATGTGCTCTTGTTATGTAACAATATGGGAAACCCATGCATGTGACAGTCATGTGTTCACGTTATGTAGAAATGTGAGAGATGCATGTGACAGTCATGTGCTATGTAACAATCAATGTGGGAGACCCATGTATGTCATAGGCATGTGCTTATGTTACGTGTGTGTGTATGTGTATGTTGCTTATCTATAAGCATGTTATTGCCAGCTATAGGTATCTATAATGACTGAAACAAGTAATTTGAGTTTAATAACTCCGCCAACTGTCGCACCAGCACTCAAATCAGTCGGGTGTTCTGCTTAGGTTTAAAAGAACTTTCACTGAAGATTTCGCCCCCACTTCCCTTTGGTGATTTGCTGAATTTTTCAGTTGTGAAGATTTCAAGTGGTGTATGGTATAGTTGAATGATCAATCATTATGTACTCGTCAATATGAAAATTACAGCAATTTCCAGCACCAATATACACATGTATCATAGAGTGTGATAGCGACATTAAAAATATTTGCTTACTTCTTAACACTGAGTCACGATGGCTCAGTGAGCAGTTGACAGGTTTTATAGCGAGTTTGGTTGGTTCGAATCGCCGAGAGTACGATTTTTTAAATTTTTTTCCCACATTATAAACATTTTACATCATGCCTCTGGCCAAAAAAGAATGCAAACAAGCATAATAAAAACATTTAACAATGAAAAAGGATGTAGGGATGACAAGCAAAAAAAGGGAAAGAACAAGGTAGGGATGAGTGGAATGAGAACACCGTCGGAGTGAGCAGCACGTCGGAATGAGAAGACTGTCGGAATATAACAATCCCTATATCAACAGCAGTGATTGCTTGTGCAATACACAGTATAGTGTCTGAAATTAATATGCTTCATCTCATCAATGCAAGAGTAATTGTGTTTTCTTATCAATACCTTGTGGTGTGTATTGAACATATAGAAGATGGCTGCAATCACATGGAACTTTGATAAATTCTCTCTAAAGTGGAGACTAGCCCACCACCATTGATGGCAAAGAAGCACACTCATTCTCTCCACAAGATGGAGGTATATGAAGTATCTCGGTGGAGAATAGAAGATGGTGACAGTCACTGGAGGCTCCTGATGTAGAGCCATGGGAAAGTTTGGAGCAAAACAAGGCTTTGCTATGAAGCATTCACAGCTTAGGCTCACACATTCCTTGAACAGCCTCGCGTATCCATTGACCAATCAGATTGTATTGGACTGATCTGGTGCATTGCAATCTGATTGGTCAGTACATGGTGTACGTTACAATTACAAAAGTCCTGAGACCCTTCCTTCTCTAACCATAGAAGACTGCATGAGAACGAAGCTAGCCATAATAAGCCACACCTGTGGCATATCTGAATCTTCTGTGACCTCTTCAAACCTTACTTAATGCTCACAGCTGCTGTTTGTTTCAGCAGGTCATTGTGTGTCAAGCCGTGCATGTTCTCTTGGGAACAATATCAGATTACAAGACTAGTTAGTTCTTATTTTCACCAGAAACCACTCAATACAGTCAGTACCAAAGCTGTTATATAACATGTATGCCAAAGAATATTGTTATTGAGATGACAGTCATGCACGTGCTCTTGTTATGTAACAATATGGGAAACCCATGCATGTGACAGTCATGTGTTCACGTTATGTAGAAATGTGAGAGATGCATGTGACAGTCATGTGCTATGTAACAATCAATGTGGGAGACCCATGTATGTCATAGGCATGTGCTTATGTTACGTGTGTGTGTATGTGTATGTTGCTTATCTATAAGCATGTTATTGCCAGCTATAGATATCTATAATGACTGAAACAAGTAATTTGAGTTTAATAACTCCGCCAGCTGTCGCACCAGCACTCAAATCAGTCGGGTGTTCTGCTTAGGTTCAAAAGAACTTTCACTGAAGATTTCGCCCCCACTTCCCTTTGGTGATTTGCTGAATTTTTCAGTTGTGAAGATTTCAAGTGGTGTATGGTATAATTGAATGATCAATCATTATGTACTCGTCAATATGAAAATTACAGCAATTTCCAGCACCAATATACACATGTATCATAGAGTGTGATAGCGACATTAAAAATATTTGCTTACTTCATAACACTGAGTCACGATGGCTCAGTGAGCAGTTGACAGGTTTTATAGCGAGTTTGGTTGGTTCGAATCGCCGAGAGTACGATTTTTTAAATTTTTTTCCCACATTATAAACATTTTACATCATGCCTCTGGCCAAAAAAGAATGCAAACAAGCATAATAAAAACATTTAACAATGAAAAAGGATGTAGGGATGACAAGCAAAAAAAGGGAAAGAACAAAGTAGGGATGAGTGGAATGAGCACACCGTCGGAGTGAACAGCACGTCGGAATGAGAAGACTGTCGGAATATAACAATCCCTATATCAACAGCAGTGATTGCTTGTGCAATACACAGTATAGTGTCTGAAATTAATATACTTCATCTCATCAATGCAAGAGTAATTGTGTTTTCTTATCAATACCTTGTAGTGTGTATTGAACATATAGAAGATGGCTGCAATCACATGGAACTTTGATAAATTCTCTCTAAAGTGGAGACCAGCCCACCACCATTGATGGCAAAGAAGCACACTCATTCTCTCCACAAGATGGAGGTATATGAAGTATCTCGGTGGAGAATAGAAGATGGTGACAGTCACTGGAGGTTCCTGATGTAGAGCCATGGGAAAGTTTGGAGCAAAACAAGGCTTTGCTATGAAGCATTCGCAGCTTAGGCTCACACATTCCTTGAGATGCACGTAAATTAAGGCCCATAAACAGCCTCATGTATCCATTGACCAATCAGATTGCATTGGACTGATCTGGTGCAATGTAATCTGATTGGTCAATACATGGTGTACGTTACAATTACAAAAGTCCTGAGACCCTTCCTTCTCTAACCATAGAAGACTGCAGAAGAACGAAGCTAGCCATAATTAGCCACACCTGTGGCATATCTGAATCTTCTGTGACCTCTTCAAACCTTACTTAATGCTCACAGGTGCTGTTTGTTTCAGCAGGTCATTGTGTGTCAAGCCGTGCATGTTCTCTCGGGAACAATATCAGATTACAACACTGCTTAG
>OZ026550.1:705000-785000 GCA_964020155.1 Chondrilla cf. caribensis | reverse complement strand
TAATCGCTACAATTCAAATCGTCCGCGATTAGGAAGCGTCCGGAATTAGGGCTCCCCGTATTCCCAAAAACACGGAAAGAACACCAAATGCGCCGTAAATGTCTCCAATTCTTCCGTATACATTGATTGTTATTCTAAAGGGGCGCTTAGGGTCATTTATACCCCGGTGTATCGGATTTACACCGTTGTCGGTGCCTTTGAAGTATGACGTCATCGGGATACAAGTGTACATGTAACATAACATCGTATTCTTGATAATAATATTATGTTATTATTAATTTGTGATAATAACTGTTTCCTTTGATGTTGACACTTTTCATTAGTGCGTAGTTCAAGCATGTTGTAACCTATATATGTATATTGCTGTTAATCTTTATAATACTAAAAATAATATATATATATTATGCAAGATTGAGTGTGATGTAAAGGTTGAGATGCATATGACTTCCACAAATAGTAGATGAGGTGGGGATGGTGGGGAGAGTTCAAGGTTTACATGCAGTCAAAACTAGATCATTTGGTGTAGTGTTGTATGACCCCATACCACCTTGGACACTGGCAAGTACACACAACCTCCCAATGAGGTGTTTCGATGTATCTTTTGTAGGCTTAGGCACTGTGGTACTATGACCGGAACTTGACCCCATATCACCATGGGCAATGCTTATTACACAACCTACCATAGAGGTGAAGGATACACACACATGCACAAATCCACATACATGTACACACACAAACACTACATACATTTAAAACACATAAATACGTAGGCGTGTGTGCGCAAGCACACACACACATGCATGCAATTACACACGTACATGCAAACATACAAACACATACAAGTATACGCACACACACACACACACACACACACACACACACACACACACACACACACACACACAAACACACATGCACACAATTACACACTTACACACAAGCATCAGGACACACACACACACACGCACACACACACACACACACACACACAAACACACATGCACACAATTACACACTTACACACAAGCATCAGGACACACACACACACACACACACACACAAACACACATGTACACAATTACACACTTACACACACACACATAAGTACGCACACACATACACACACAAAAAGAACATGTACACTCATGCACACATGTACACACACACACAAACATACATTTGCACAACTCATCTAACATTGGACTATGTATAAGGATACATCTCATGATTTGATTGGTAGGTTGCATATACACACACATGAAGCCTTGCTGTGTATACAAACACCACCTAGTCTAGCCACCAGCCCCATTCTCCTCCTACCTGGAGGAGGAGAAGTAAGGGTCTAGTGACTTTTGAAATTAATATGCTTCATCTCATCAATGCAAGGGTAATTGTGTTTTCTTATCAATACCTTGTGGTGTGTATTGAACATATAGAAGATGGCTGCAATCACATGGAACTTTGATAAATTCTCTCTAAAGTGGAGACTAGGCCACCACCATTGATGGCAAAGAAGCACACTCATTCTCTCCACAAGATGGAGGTATATGAAGTATCTCAGTGGAGAATAGAAGATGGTGACAGTCCCTGGAGGCTCCTGATGTAGAGCCATGGGAAAGTTTGGAGCAAAACAAGGCTTTGCTATGAAGCATTCACAGCTTAGGCTCACACATTCCTTGAACAGCCTCACATATCCATTGACCAATCAGATTGCATTGGACTGATCTGGTGCAATGCAATCTGATTGGTCAATACATGGTGTACGTTACAATTACAAAAGTCCTGAGACCCTCCTTCTCTAACCCTAGAAGACTGCATGAGAACGAAGCTAGCCATAATAAGCCTCACCTGTGGCATATCTGAATCTTCTGTGACCTCTTCAAACCTTACTTAATGCTCACAGCTGCTGTTTGTTTCAGCAGGTCATTGTGTGTCAAGCCATGCATGTTCTCTCGGGAACAATATCAGATTACAAGACTAGTTAGTTCTTATTCTCACCAGAAACCACTCAATACAGTCAGTACCAAAGCTGTTATATAACATGTATGCCAAAGAATATTGTTATTGAGATGACAGTCATGCATGTGCTCTTGTTATGTAACAATATGGGAAACCCATGCATGTGACAGTCATGTGTTCACGTTATGTAGAAATGTGAGAGATGCATGTGACAGTCATGTGCTATGTAACAATCAATGTGGGAGACCCATGTATGTCATAGGCATGTGCTTATGTTACGTGTGTGTGTATGTGTATGTTGCTTATCTATAAGCATGTTATTGCCAGCTATAGATATTTATAATGACTGAAGCAAGTATTTCGAGTTTAATAACTCCGCCAACTGTCACACCAGCACTCAAATCAGTCGGGTGTTCTGCTTAGGTTTAGAAGAACCTTCACTGATGATTTTGCCCACACTTCCGTTTGGTGATTGCTTTGCTGAATTTTTCAGTTGTGAAGATTTCGTGTGGTGTATGGTATGATTGAATGATCAATCATTATGTACTCGTCAATATGAAAATTACAGCAATTTCCAGCACCAATATACACAATGTCATGTATATAATATGCGTATGTATATGCATACAATTCACCACATACGTATGTATGTGTATCATGTAATATTGGACTATGCATAAGGATACATCTCATGATTTGATTGGTACGTAGGTTGTATATACACACACATGAAGCCTTGCTGTGTATACAAACACCACCTAGTTTAGCCACTAACCCCATTCTCCTCCTGTATGGACAAGGAGAAGTAAGGGTCTAGTAACTTTTGAAATTAATATGCTTCATCTCATCAATGCAAGGGTAATTGTGTTTTCTTATCAATACCTTGTGGTGTGTATTGAACATATAGAAGATGGCTGCAACCACATGGCACTTTGATAAATTCTCTCTAAAGTGGAGACTATAGGCCACCACCATTGAGGGCAAAGAAGCACACTTATTCTCTCCACAAGATGGAGGTATATGAAGTATCTCGGTGGAGAATAGAAAACGGTGAGTCACTGGAGGCTCCTGATGTAGAGCCATGGGAAAGTTTGGAGCAAAACAAGGCTTTGCTATGAAGCATTCACAGCTTAGGCTCACACATTCCTTGAGATGTTTGTAAAGGCCATAAACAGCCTCACGTATCCATTGACCAATCAGATTGCATTGGACTGATCTGGTGCAATGTAATCTGATTGGTCAGTACATGGTGTACGTTACAGTTACAGAAGTCCTGAGACCCTTCCTTCTCTAACCCTAGAAGACTGCAGGAGAAGCTAGCCATAATTAACCACACCTGTGGCATATCTGAATCTTCTGTGACCTCTTCAAACCTTACTTAATGCTCACAGGTGCTGTTTGTTTCAGCAGTTCATTGTGTGTCAAGCCGTGCATGTTCTCTTGGGAACAATATCAGATTACAAGACTAGTTAGACTAAGTTCTTATTCTCACCAGAAACCACTCAATATGCTCCACAGTCAGCACCAGCTGTTATATTATACATGTACTATGTATGTCGAGGAAATATTAATATTTAGATGACAGTCATGTGCTCATGTTATGTAGCAATGGGGGACACATGCATGTGACAGTCATGTGCACATGTTATGTAGCAATGGGGGACACATGCATGTGACAGTCATGTGCTCATGTTATGTAGCAATGGGGGACACATGCATGTGACAGTCATGTGCACGTGTTATGTAGCAATGGGGGACACATGCATGTGACAGTCATGTGCACGTGCTATGTAGCAATGGGGGACACATGCATGTGACAGTCATGTGCTCATGTTATATAGCAATGGGGGACACATGCATGTGACAGTCACATAATGCTATTCCTGTGCTAAACACTCTTATTGCACGTAAACAAAATATGAAAACACTTTTAAACTAAGC
The DNA here is from genome assembly GCA_964020155.1 of Chondrilla cf. caribensis. Taxonomy (NCBI): domain Eukaryota; kingdom Metazoa; phylum Porifera; class Demospongiae; order Chondrillida; family Chondrillidae; genus Chondrilla; species Chondrilla cf. caribensis. The sequence goes on along the minus strand of OZ026550.1, from coordinate 781,100 downwards.
TTTAGCCAATTTATTTATAATATAATTACATGTTTACCTCAAACCACAATGTTATTGATTTACAGCATTGATGTTGATATGTCCTACCTTAATTTGTTAGCAATTTTATAATTATGATTGGTTGTTAGTAGTCAATGAATAGACTCATATTAGCACCATACCAAGACATTATATAATCTTGATAATGTAAATTATGCTACTATGTCTAATTGACGATAAATAAATTATAGGCCTAAATATTAAATTTATGGCGCTTTCAGAGATACATGAATTCTTGGACTGTTTGATTCCATGAGTATCAGGTTCACAGCTTAGGCTCACACATTCCTTGAGATGTTTGTAAAGGCCATAAACAGCCTCATGTATCCATTGACCAATCAGATTGCATTGGACTGATCTGGTGCAATGCAATCTGATTGGTCAGTGCATGGTGTGCATTACAGTTACTGAAATCTGAGACCCTTCCTTCTCTAACCCCAGAAGACTGCAGGAGAAGACTGGAGCTAGCCATAATATGACCTCTTGAAACCTTGCATAACACTCAACAGCTGCTGTTTGTTTCAGCAGTTCATTGTGTGTGAATCTGTATATGTTTGTCTTGGGAACAATATTAGATTACAACTTAGCTCACTTTTACCAGAAGTTCTGCACACTCATTCTGGCCACAAAACGGAGCTAGAGATATGAAGTATCTTGGTAACTTTCAGCAAATGAAAGATCAACTGTGAACAATATTATTGTGTATATGGTATCAATTACGTACAAATGTCATATGGGAGGTGTAACCATGACAACAGCCAGGTATGCTGTTACCCTGTTCTGCCAACTCTGCAGAACACAATGTATGATTGGATTATGAGGCTCAGCTGATGAAATCCCTTTCCAATGTGATATATACATAAGGGACACACATATTTAATCACACACAGACACACATGCACACACACAGGCACACATATACACTCACACACATGCACACACACAGACACACACACACACACACACACACACACACACACACACACACACACACACACACACACACACACACACACACACAACCTCTCAATTGTAGATTGGACACTGTGGTGCTGTGACCATAATTCACCCATAGCAACACAGAAACCGTTAAAGTACATACCATCAATCAAGGTTGAATTGCTAGCATTATGGATACTACCAAGTGCACACCACCACACAGGGAGATGTTCCAGGCATATTTTTGTAGGTTTGGACGGTGACCGGAATTTGCCCCCATAGCATCATGCATGGACACTGTCACTAATTGTGAAGATATGTAGGAGCCTAGTTAGATAATCATTGCATTGATTGCAGAGCATCTTCAAAGATTCCAAAACTACAGCTTCAGGATGTTACAGGATCCTCCCTAAGTATCAGAAGTATTCGAAGAAGGTTCCTAAAGGCAGGGCTAAAAGGTTGTGTGGCAGCTAAAAAGCCAATTTTGACTGCGAAACATAGAAAGTTAAGATTGAAATGGGCCAAGAAACGACATTAATGGGAACAGAGTGAATGGGCAAAGATTCTGTGGTCAGCTGAATCTATATTTGAACTTATTCCAGAAGGAAGAGCAATTGTGAGAAGGAGAGTTGGTGAAAGATACCATCCAGATTGTATTGCTTCCACTGTGAAGCATGGTGGAGGTAAAATTCACGTTCAAAATTGTTATAGCTTAGTACTATGAAATTCTGTGTTCTTCCAAATGATTGACACTGAAATGCTTTATTATGCACTTTAATTTATAAAAGAAGTAAAACTACATAAGTGACCTAAAACCTTACTTTGGTCACTACTGTATTTTCCATGGACTCAACAATATGATTGTTTAAATGTATTATGTGTGGAAACAACAGGTGAATTACTACTCAATACATAATGGTATAGGCACTATGACCGGAAAGTAATACTTTATTTATAATATTATTAGGAGAACAATATTGAGTGTCTGTTTCATGCATACTAACTGAAACCAGGACAGTTACAGACAAGTCTACAACAATGCTTCATGGAGTTTCATGTTATGAATCAGTGAAACAAGAATCCCTCAAGCTTGTGATCATGTACATGCATGTGTCCTAAACTTTGACTTAATTCTGGGAACTTTGAAGTAATAATATTACACATGAATACACTACATTCTGGGAATCCCTATAACCATCATTTCTTCGTGATATGGCAACAAATTCAATTATGGGACACCAAAAGGTTAACACGTGCATTTGCACACTAGTCAACAATATTAATTTTATATTATTATATACGCATGGTCCCCAAGTCAATATTATTATATGTATATCCGTGGTCACCAAGTGAACAGGAAGCTATTGTATTATATTACGTATCATAGTAGCATACGTATAATAATTCTTATTCTAACAACATGGATCAGGTGACAAGATCACATTGTGACACCATACTATAAATAGCTTAAGCCCTCCCCCTGAGGAATTACAGACTATAAATAAGACCCAACTCACACAGCTGGTCACAATCGTCAAGGAGATTTAGATTGAAGCAGATCCACTTGCAGGATTCGTAGCCATGGCAGGTCAGCAGAAAGATATCGTTGAGCGCTGTGTGACCACAGCATTAGCTGACATTGAGAGGTATGCTCCAGAGGAGTTTGAGAAGTTTGAGAAGGACCCAACCATCAAGCAGTCTGTGGTCCAGGCTGCAAGGGACGCTGCAACTGAACATCTAAAACTTGCTGAAGAATTTAGCACCAAACCGACTGAGAACATTGAAGAGCGCTTATCCAAGTACCTACCAAAACACAGAGTGGATCTGATCAAAACAGGACTTCAAGTTCCTACCTATCAGCTGAACATCGCCAGGAGAAGTGACGGGCATCACTGGGTGGATATCATTCGTGATGGAGAGCCATTCATGGAATCCATAAAACTCGACACAGCTGCGAGCATCGAACAGGCCTCCTGGATTCAGATAGCCAGTATTATAGTTGAAGCAGTGCTGCTTGTTCTCCAAGCTGTTGGCATCAAGCTACATGTGAGCAAACAGGTGATTGAACGCACAGCGAAAGAAATAGTTTCAGTCGTGGAGAGTTCCAGCCAGCTTCAGGAAGCAGTCAAGGCTTTGGAGGAAGCTGCGAAAAATGGATCAAAATTGGACATTGCTAAGGCCATTTTCCACCTGATCGAGGAATGCTTTTCAGCCGGCATCTTGTGGAAGGTTATCAAGAGCCTCTGCAGCAATATGAGCATCTGGGATTGGATCAAAACAGTAGCGATTGTCACCGCAGAAATCATTGCTGCGACTGATGGTGTGGCTCTAATTGCCAAGATCATTCTAGCATTGGATTCAGCTTACGAGTTCATTAAGAAACTCACAAATCTTCGGACCTTGAAGGAGTTGAAGCAGGATTAGCAATAGGCTGGGAACTAACAGTAGCTGAACATGTAAGGTGCTCATCATAACCCAGCAAATGAACATTCGCATATAACTGTTTAAACATAGGTATAGAGTGTGTATATTGAATACAGTGCTATAGGAACTTTAGATCTTGAGTGACACAGTATTTCTTTAGATGTGTGTATGTAGGTATACAATCATATGTAAATGATGGTTAGTAGGATATTATTGGTGTGGAATGTAGTCAAAAAGTAGCAATTCCTTCAATTCTGAGGGATATGTATTATTATAATACATTACTATTGATATTGATGTTCGTTCATACTTCTTTCCTCTAATACATATAACCCCAGCATATTAATGTGATCATAGTAGATTAAACCAACCATGTACCAGATAAGTACATAAGGTATACTGTAGGTATGTACATAAGAGAACTGCACAAAACACAACATAATATATTCAGTACATCACAGAACACAAGGTATAAGTAGGTTAAAAGACTTTGCATGTCAGCTGATAAAATCCCCTTCCATTTGATACATAACGGGCACACAAATACAATTACACATACAGACAGGCATGATAAACATAAATGGGTACGCACGTATAATATTGTTTCAATGTTTACACAAAAGAGCTGAACTGATACTTTCAGTGAAGGAAGGTCGACTGTGAACAACACTGTTGTGTGTATAATATCAATAACAACTGTCATGTGGGAGATGTAACCATGGCAACAGTGGAGTATGTTGTGACTGTATTGTGCCAACTTTGCAAAACCCAATTCATAGTCATAAGACATGGGCACTTGGGTAGTATGACATAAAAATCCCAAGTACCAAATCCTAACGCTTCATACATTATAAGATTGTTGCATAATAGTACTGTTTCTATGGTAACGTATGCTATAATTGGATTAAAAGACATGGTCAGCTGATAAAAACCCTTCCAATTTGATATATAAAAGGCACACATACAAACACACACACATGCATACACACACACAACACACACACACACACACACACACACACACACACACACACACACACACACACATATTTACGTATATAGAGATGTGTGTACAGCTATTAGTGATGTGTGTACAGCTAGTGGCGATGTGTGTACAGCTAGTAGTGGTATGTGTACAGCTAGTAGTGATGTGTGTACAGCTAGTAGTGGTGTGTACAGCTAGTAGTGGTGTGTACAGCTGTAGTGGTGTGTGTACAGCTGGTAGTTCATGATGTGTGTACAGTTAGTGGTGATGTGTGTACAGCTAGTAGTGGTGTGTGTTCAGCTAGTAGTGGTGTGTGTACAGCTAGTAGTGGTGTGTGTACAGCTAGTAGTGATGTGTGTACAGCTGTAGTGGTGTGTGTACAGCTAGTAGTGGTGTGTGTACAGCTAGTAGTGGTGTGTGTACAGAGAGTAGTGGTCCACATTGTCAAGCTACCCCGTAGCAATGACACATTTGTTATGACTTTATCATGTGTATAAATGTAACCTACTACAATGACATTAACAAACACAGCTAAAGAAACACGTACCCTCTTGACCGGATCCTGTATAGAAGTGATGCAGGGATTCAAATAATTTATATATAACTCTTATTATTATATACTAGTATATTATTAATATTTTGTATTACCAGTGTTATATTATTATACTATCTTACAATAATACTCAGACTGAGTTTAACGATTTGCTATATTATCAAGGGATGTTCATTCAGTCTTAGCTCCTCCACTAAATGATAATCCATGCACTTATCTGACAATAGTGCATTCATTTTTTCAATTTGATCAATGTACCCTGGGTTGGGTTGAAGCATAACCTTCACTGCTAATCATGGCTAGCCAGAAAGTAAATTTATTATTAAACAAATGACTGTACGGCCAAGCTAATACTGAAAAAACAAGGGTTGTGACAAGAACTGAATATTTAGATGCAAGGACACATGAGTGGATCAGGTGATGACTAGAAAGTGAAATACTGTAATAAAATTTCAACAACGAACAATTAAAACAAAACGTCTGATGTTACTGACTCATCTCCAAGTTTTTAACGTAGTATTCCTGAGGGTGCATTATTGAGTCCTGCACAGCCACCATTAACTTTATAAATCACTTTATGCTTGCAATGCATGAGTCTTGTATTAATAATTATTTGTTCATCTTTGAATAGTACGACCACACATCATTAACGGGTGCAGACTCACAATTTTCAAATTTTGGTAGCAAATCCCAGTTCAAAGTGCAAAGGCATTCTGGCAACTAAGGCAAGCGTGCTTCCTGCAAACTGCGCACTCGACGAATTGCGCAATGAACGCTAAAATGGCGTTCTATGTCCAAATCCTTGCGTAATCGTTCGCTAAAACAAAAATGGCTTTCCAGTCTGGTAATCCGTCAGTTGTTGAAGAAATAGTGCAGGAATTCTACACTGACATGAAACGGGATCTGAACACAGTGAACTTGATGTTTGAAAAACGCTTCATTGATCACCACTTCAAACGAAATTTAGGACGAGAAGCGCAACAGCACGGCCCTACCAAGGCGAACCAGGTCCTTCTGGACTACCTGATCGAAAAGGGTACGTTGGAGACGTTGGAGAGGTTTTGTGATATTCTTGAAGAAAGTTTAAACAGACTGCCTCGCCATAAAAAGTGAACAGACACGTTAAGGCGACAACGAAGCAAGGTACGTGTACCGCCCACCTAGTAGAATACAGTTTGTCGCTTCTCCACTCTGTAGTGAACTCTGTCCGAAAGCCTAGCCCTTTGTCTGAATACCAAATATTTTCGTATGCTTTGATCGTCTCTAGCAGAACGATGCGATAAGCTACGAGGACCTTACTGAGTGGAGAGCGACTACATGTAATTGTATATGTAAAATGAGGTTTATTGTGAGTCGGTAGGTTTCCTAGTTTTCGATAAATAGCTCGACGAGTGTTCGACTATAGGTGGTGTCTAATCGATGTTTTTTCTCTATGGCTTATTCCTGTAAGTACGGGTATCATGTTTGTGTTATGAATTACTTCAACAAATGAATTAGCTCCGTTTGTGTTGGGAGCAAGCCAAAATGTAGCATTTATAAGAGTTCCCCAGGACTGTCGCTCTAGTAATGTAGTACATCGGTGTTTCTGCTGGAAGCGACCCTTAGGTAGTCTTGGGTAGCCTAGACCCATTTTAGCTTCCAGTTTTGAAATTGGGACTTCATCCCGGCAAGAAAGGGTCTGGTCTCATCATGTGTGTGTGTGTGTGTGTGTGTGTGTGTGTGTGTGTGTGTGTGTGTGTGTGTGTGTGTACATGGTCAAATTATCCATATGACTAGCTCTGAATTGAGTCTAATTGGAGATCACGGTCATGTGTACACTGTCAGATTGTACAACATAATATAACAAGAGAAACTATCGCCAGTTCATCCGGTCAGTGAGAGAACTTGTCCATCATCACGATACAGGGACGGCAACATTCACAAAGGCTGCTGATGACCTCGATGAGGCCCATAGTGCACTAACTGCAGCTAGAAATGTGGGTATCAGTGCCGCTATTCTTGCTGCTATGCCAGGTGTGACTTTATCAACAAGATGTATGTGGGTATGCATGGAGGTGTCCATAAACCACAAAAGTATAGACATGTATTATATACATGTGCATGTACCTCATGATATAGGCAGTAGCTACATATACTAACTACACCTGTGTAATATAACAGTTGGAAAGACCTACAGATTCTGAAGTATACACTCTTCATTCGACGGCTAGCCTGTTAGTTGAGAATAATTCGAAGAAGTGATGGGTAGTGTGTACTGCTTGTACCACAGTCCTGATGTTGCTAGGTGACAAACTCCTCTGGGTGCCCACCTGCAGCATAGACAGGGTTCTCCCATGATCCACTCAGAGTCAACTTATCCTGTTATTGTTTGTATGTTGGTATGTGGAGGAGATGGAGAAATGTAGTTCTGGTGGTGGTACAGCTAGAAGTGACGTGTGTGCACATGTTCAAGAATCGTCATGGTTACCATTAAGATTCTACATTGTTATTGTTGGGACAAACGACCTAATTACTATAATTTGTTATTGGAATGGTATTATATGTCATCTACAAGCAATGGTGTAAAAACTTGCATTCCTCAGCCTTTCCCCAACCTGCACCTACATCCAATTAGTGACTAACTATGACCTGCAACACAACTTACATATATTTAGTAATGTGTGTACAGCTAGTAGTGATGTGTGTACAGCTATAGTAATGGTGTGTGTACAGCTAGTAGTGATGTGTGTACAGCTATAGTAATGGTGTGTGTACAGCTAGTAGTGATGTGTGTACAGCTATAGTAATGGTGTGTGTACAGCTAGTAGTGATGTGTGTACAGCTATAGTAATGGTGTGTGTACAGCTAGTAGTGATGTGTGTACAGCTATAGTAATGGTGTGTGTACAGCTAGTAGTGATGTGTGTACAGCTATAGTAATGGTGTGTGTACAGCTAGTAGTGATGTGTGTACAGCTATAGTAATGGTGTGTGTACAGCTAGTAGTGATGTGTGTACAGCTATAGTAATGGTGTGTGTACAGCTAGTAGTGATGTGTGTACAGCTATAGTAATGGTGTGTGTACAGCTAGTAGTGATGTGTGTACAGCTATAGTAATGGTGTGTGTACAGCTAGTAGTGATGTGTGTACAGCTATAGTAATGGTGTGTGTACAGCTAGTAGTGGTGTGTGTACAGCTATAGTAATGGTGTGTGTACAGCTAGTAGTGGTGTGTGTACAGCTATAGTAATGGTGTGTGTACAGATAGTAATGATGTGTGTACAGCAACTGAGCTATAGTAGTGGTGTGTGTATAGCTAGTAGTGGTGTGCATTGTCAAGCTACACTTTACCAGTGACACATTTACGATTTTATCACGTGCATGAATGTAGTAGTACGGCCACACATCTTTAACGGATGCAGACTCACAGCTTTCAAATTTCTGTAGCTAATTCCAGTTCAAAGGGCAAAGACATTCTGGCAGCTAAGGCAATCGTTCTTCCTGCAAACTGCGCACTGGACGGATTGCGCAATGAACGCTAAAATGGCGTTTTATCTCCAAATCGTGCGTAATCGTTTGCCAAAACAAAATGGCTTTCCAGTCAGGTAATCCGTCAGTTGTTGAAGAAATAGTGCAGGAATTCTACACTGAAATGAAAAGAGACCCGAACATAGTGGACTTGATGTTTGAAAAACGCTTCATCGATCACCAGTTCAAACGAAATTTAGAACGAGAAACGCAACAGCACGGCCCTACCAAGGCGAACCAGGTCCTTCTGGACTACCTGATCGAAAAGGGTACATTGGAGACGATGGAAAGGTTTTGTGATATTCTGGAAGAAAGTTCAAGGAGACTGCCTCGTCATAAAAAGTGGTCAGACAAGTTAAGGCGACAACTGAGCAAGGTACGCGTACCCTTACCTATTAGATTACTTCGTCGCTTCTCCACTCTGTAGTGAAGTCTGCCCGAGAGATTATCCATTTGTCTGATTAGGAAATATTTCGTATGCTTTTTTCATCGTCTCTAGCAGAACGATGCTATAAGCTACTAGGACATTACTGAGTGGAGAGCGACTACATGTAATGGCCTCTAAAATAAGGTTTATCAAGAGTCGATAGATTCCCAAGTTTTCGAGAATTAGAGGTGTCCTAATATAGGGGTTGTGCCTAGAATGCGGACCGTGAACTGATTATGTGGACGGTGGATGGAGTGTGCCGAAATCATCACTGCTGTCAGCGAAACTCTCTCCATTGCAGACGAATGATGATGTTTGAGGCTGATAGGCAAGACACTGATATGACCCTCTCCGGTCTCCGAGTCCTTCAGCAAATTATTCTGTCCAATAGTAGTACCTTCAATTACAGGCTGTTCATTCACCGTGTCCCTGGCGTCATCGTCGATTGTAGGCTGTTTTATCCCTAGCATTTGCAATAGGAAAAGTTGTGTCGGGCTGATTCGAGTCAAATTGATTACAGTATTTTCCGAGGCGTCCAGGTTGACAGCTGATACATCTCTTCACTGATATAACACAAATGCAGTTACGGCACTAGGCAGATTTCAAGACATTGGGAAACTATTTACTTTTATGGGTAATTGCTGAACAATACCTTAAATCCTGTCGAGAGAAATCTTACGTCGTCCACATTTTAGACACTTATGGGCGCTAATTGGTGTCGCTATACTGAAGTACAGGCCCACGGTCCGCGTTTTAGGCACTACCTAATATACGTAGGTGGTGTCCAATTTTTTTCTCTATAATGTTCCTGTAAATGCGGGTATCATGTTTGTGTTATGAATTACTTCAGCAATTAAATTTGCTCTGTTTGTGTTGGGAGCTAGTAAGTTGTTCTATTGCAGTCAAAATATAGCATTTATAAGAGTCCCTCAGGACTGTCGCTCTAGTAATGTAGTGCATTTGTGTTTCTGTATAGTAACCCTCAGGTACATGCATAGTCTGGACCCATTCTAGCCTCCAGTTTTGAAATTGGGACTTCGTTCTGGTGAGAAAGGGTCTGGTCTCATCATGTACCCATTTCTGTACTACGGCACACAAATTCATGTGCCCAATCAGATTGCAGAATGCTTTTTGATGCACGAAAACAAACAATTTTGAAAGTGTAGTTCAACTCTCAGTTGGTGTCCACTGCAAGATTATGAACTAGTTGATTCACATACCTAATAGGACTTGCTGGAGATAATGTTATTTTTTACATGAACTGCTGAGTAAGAGCGTTTTTTTCCACCTTACCACCAAATTAATAGGTAATAATATGCGAGTTGTTTGCCATTTGCCATCGTTGACTCCGCCTCCCAGTACAGATATGGGTATGTGATGACATGAGACCTTTTCTTGTTGGGACGAAGTCCCAATTTCAAATTGAAATCAAGAATGGGTCTGGGCCGTGTGAGACTCGCCCTCAGGATTATTCCTGTTGTAGTTAGTCGCCAGGAGGTCCCCCTCCTCTCTAGAATAGCTGACATGAATCAATGCATCCATATTTGTAGAATTGTGATAATAAATAAAAGTTACATCTGAATTAAAAATATGATATTTGTAGGTTAGAGTCATCATAGCAACAGTCAACAATATCATTATAGTAACCACCTCCCACTCGGTCAGTCCTGTCAATTCTGCTGTGTTCATCGGGCTATTTATTTGTCGAGATTAGCCTGATGGAGTGATGGCCGAGTAGTGTCTTTTTCTGTATTTTGCGATTGTAGCCCGGCCCAGCCGTGGTGTTTCGCTGGTACTTTATGGTTCAAACTTTATGTAGTACATGTGCTCCACTGTGACAGTGCTGTGTGTAGTCTGTGTATGCTGCAGTACGTATTAGTACTGTATTGTGTATACCTCACCAACGTATTGCTCCTTCCTCTGTAGCACTCTCTACACCTGAAGATCTACTCACAGGTACATCTTCCTACTCAAGTAGTGTTCAGCCAAGATCTTTAAAGAAACATAAAATTGTTTCAGAAATGTCAAAAGATATTCAAAGTGAGTATTCTTGTATGTACAGTCCAACTATCTTAATACGTACCTTGAAAAGCACAACGAATACGTACTTCTTATCAGAGGTACTTGCTGTCAGTACTGGTTGACATAGTGCACATGAGCTAGGGACTGTATGAAGTGTACTCACTAACCAGGAGTATGTACTAACCAGGGTACTTACTAAGCAAGTTGTACTGTACTTACTATCAGTACTGGTTGACATAGTGTACATGAGCTAGGGACTGAGTGAAGTGTACTCTCTCACTTAGCGGGTTGCACTGTTTGTACATATAATGTGTACCCATATGGTACATACGTGTAGCGCTGGTCGGTATACCAAATATATAGTAATACCGTGGTATTCTTTATACACAGTTCTGATACCGGCTGACTTTTTTCCATACCGAAATATCGTGATATCACGGTATTCTCTAAGGTTTGACCGGTATTTTAAGTAATATTATATTCCTGGGATATCAAATTTCACCCTGAAATGATGTGTTCTGAATCCTTCGAAACTATTGCTGTGACAGCCATGATTACGAGCGCAAAAGTGTGCACGTGTGGAATAATACGACGGAATGAGAGAATGTTGTCAAAATGGCATCGGTGTTGGCTGCAAGTTTTGATCAGTGAACGGGCGATTCAGGTGATTCAAGCAATTAACTTCATCTCGTCAATAAGAATAATAATAAATCTGATATTTGGAAGTACTTTACGCTCTGAGTTAATGAGGACAACAAAGTAGTGGATTATTCATTTATTTATTTATGTTTATTTATTTCATTATTATTAAATCAAGGATTCAATTATTTCAATAAATTCCCAACTATATCCTTAAGACTCAGTGTACCGTGATCATAGTAATACCGTCGTATGATGTTGGCAATATAACGAAACTGATATTTTTCGATACCGCCCAGCGCTACATACGTACGTGTATACAGGTTGTATGCGTGTACTATTGGCATGTGTATATACGTACTCACATGTGAGTGTGTGCATGCATGTGTGTGTATGTGTGTGTGTGTGTGTGTGTGTGTGTGTGTGTGTTGTGTGTGTGTTGCGTGTGTGTTTTGTGTGTGTATGTGTGTGTGTGTGTGTTGTGTGTGTGTTGCGTGTGTGTGTGTGTGTGTGTGTGTGTGTGTGTGTGTGTGTGTGTGTGTGTGTGTGTGCATGGTCAAATTATCCATATGACTAGCTCTGAATTGAGTCTAATTGGAGATCACGGTCATATGAACACTATCAGATTGTACAACATAATAATATTATGTAAAATCTTTTATATTACTATAGTAGTGTATGTTATTATTATTATGAAGTACATATGGAGTGACCTACTGTACGTATATGGAATACATATTATGTGCATGTACGTAGATTATGTCTATATAATTATAATAGTGTGTATCTTCAACTTGTGACCACAGGCTCATCCTCCCGCCCACTTCCCTTACTCATCTCATCACCAGTGACACACGCTGAGCAGACAAGGGCATTGTCTACAATGGATGAGAGGTCGAAGAAGATTAAGGAGATTGTAGACAAGTACAGAAATGGAGAAGGGGAGCTGCTCCTTCCGAGTAACCCTGATCTGGAGGATGAGCTGGATAAAATAATGGGGACACTTCGTGGACAACTCTCATCAGCAGACCTGAGCACCATCTCCAGGCTCCACACTATGGTACAGCAAAAATATCGCAGGTACATCCACGGTGTGAGACAAGCCCCGCTTCCTGATATCCCCAACACTCCTGAGGGTCTCTATGAATTTATTTCCGAAAAGTCCACTCCGTACGAGATATTCTTTGTGTTGGAAGCAGCAGAACAGCTCCGAGAGAGGACTCTGAGTATTAAATGCAGAAAGTACAAAGAAAAGTTGGCACAATGTCTTTTGGACACGTTGACAACTTGCAAAAAGAGAAAAGTGAAGCTTCCCTCCCTTCGGGACCACACCCACATGGCCTTAGTGATTTCCAAAGAGCAAGTATTGCTGGCATTGGTGCTCCACTTCAAGGAGTACTACTCCAAGTATCTTGGCCTGGATGAAGCTCTGTTCACCGGGTTCGAGAAGGGGTGTACGACAGTTTTCTTTGCCATTTCTGAGGATGACGCCAAATCCATGGCAAATAAAGTCCCTTCACTCATAGCAAAATTGCACAGTCAGTTCAAAGCAACGCACCTTGTCGTGTTCGGGTACTTCAGTTATGATTTCATCCAGTTCACAAGAGAAACTATCGCCCAGTTCATCCAGTCAGTGAGAGAACTTGTCCGCCATCGCGATACAGGGAGGGCAACATTCAGAAATGCTGCGGATGATCTTGATGAGGCACATAGGACACTTACTGCAGCTAGAAATGTGGGTGTCGGTGCCGCTATTCTTGCTGCTACCCTGGGAACCGTCCTGGTGCTAGGAGGGGTGACAGCCCCAGCAGGTGTGGCAATGATAGGGGCTGCAGGGGGACTGGTTGGAGCAGGTGCCACTGTTCGTGACTATGTTCAAAGGCGGGAAACTTTGAAAGGAGCCAACGAGTGGATAGGTGAAAACCGTGAATTGTGCAAAAATGTAATTCAAAAATGTAAGAAATTCGAAGACGTGTGCAAGAAGGAAGGAACCTATCACAGAGAGCTCATACGAGAGGCTATCAAAGACCATCCTAACAAAGAGGAGTTGAATCAAAAATTGTACCAGGCTCTTCTCCTGGCAGTCCACCATGTCAAAACTTGGGAGATAGTGTTGGAGCAAAGTGCACATGTAATCGCTACCAGATTTGTCTCTGGTCCACCTCTGGTAGTACAACATGGTTATGAGCCGTTCATCCAAAGCTCCCTTGGCCCACCCCCTCCAGATATCGGAACACGCATTAGAGATCTTGTCACCCTGTCCTCTGCATTCACCGTCGTCGACCTTCCCCTTCTCCTGGAGACTGCACAGGACATTGGAAGGACATCGGAGGGGACAGATCTGTCGAGGAGATTGAGATCCGCTGCAGACAGCTTTGCAGTTGAAACGGACGAACTGCGTAAACTAGCTGACATTGATTTGTGATGTGTGTACGTGTGGTGTTACGTAATAATGTTATATCAATGTCAATGTGTGTATTGGTATTTGTGCATGTATACGTACATGTGTGCTGTATCTGTATTATGTATGATATTGTGTGTACATGTATCATGTTTTCTTGGTAATATTGTTTTTTTTAATTTTGAAATAATAACTTTTTCCTCAAATGTTTACAATGTACACTTTTCATTATGTAGTTCAATTACGTACATAGTTGTAACCTATGTATATTGCTGCTAATCGTTGTAATGCTAAAAATATAATAATAATAATTATTAATTTGCAATCAGAGTAGAGATGACTTTGAACCAATAGTGAAGGAATGAGGTGGGGATTGTAGGAAGAACTCAAGGTTTATGTGCAGTCAAAACGAGCTCGAGTAGATCATTTGGTGTAGTGCAATATGACCCCGATTTGACCCCATACCACCTTGGACACTGGCAAGTACACAAACCTCCCAATGAGCTCGAGGTGTTTTGGCATATCTCTTGTAGGATTGGGGAATGTGGTGCTATGACCGGAATTTGACCTCATATCACCATGGATTCTGCTTATTACACAACCTACCATGGAGGTGAAGGATACACACACATGCACAAATCCACATACATGTATACACACATACACAAAACACTTCATACATGTAAACGCATAAATGGGTGTGTGTCAACACATACCACACAAAAACACACACGTACAAACACACGCACACACGCGTACACACACATGCACACACACATGCATGCATGCACACACATGCACACACACACACACATGCACACACACATGCATGCATGCACACACACACGCACACACACACACGCGCACACACACACACACACACACACACACACAAACACACACATGCCCACAACACATGCCACTCTGACTATGAACCAAAGTAAAATTAAGAGCAGAGGCTGCTCTGAGGAGTGTGAAATATAATATCATGACAACACTCAAATTCTAGGAATGACATTTGTACATGTAATGTTACATTTGGGTACGTAATAATATGTTTACCATGGACTCATCAATTGTTTCAATGTATGGAATCAACAGGTGAATTATTACTCAATATATAATTGCATTGACACTACGTATGTGACCAGAAAGTAATACTTTATAATAATATTATTATTAGGAGAACAATATTGTCTGTTCCATGGATACTAACTGAAACCAAGACAATTACAGACAAGTCTACAACAATGCTTCAATGGTGTTTCATATTATCAGTGAAACAAGAATTCCCTCAAGCTTGTGATCGTGTGCAAGCACGTGTCCTGAACTTTGACTTAATTCTGAGAACTTTGAAGTAATATTACACTAGCATACACTACATTCTGGGAATCCCTATAACCATCATTTCTTTATAATGGCAACAAATTCAATTATGGGACACCAAAAGGTTAACACGTGCATTTTCACACTAGTCAACAGGTCTAGGTGAACAGTATTAAGTTAATATCAATAGTATAATATTATTATAATATATATGCATGGTCACCAGGTGATCATGAACAGGAAGCTATTGTATACATTATATAGTAGCATACATAATTCTTATACTAACAACATTGATCAGGTGACAACACCACATTGTGGCACCATACTATGAATAGCTTAAGCCCCTCCCCCTGAGGGATTACAGACTATAAATAAGACCCAACTCACACAGCCGGTCACAATCGTCAGGAGATTTAGATTGAAGCAGATCGATCCACTTGCAGGATTCGTAGCCATGGCAGGTCAGCAGAAAGATATCGTCGAGCGCTGTGTGACCACAGCATTAGCTGACATCGAGAAGTATGCTCCAGGGGAGTTTGAGAAGTTGGAGAGTGACCCAACCATAAAGCAGTCTGTGGTCCAGGCTGCAAGGGACGCTGCAACTGAACATCTGAAACTCGCTGAAGAATTTAGCACCAAACCAACTGAGAACATTGAAGAGCGCTTATCCAAGCACCTGCCGAAACACAGAGTGGATCTGATCAAAACAGGACTTCAAGTTCCTACCTATCAGCTAAACATCGCCAAGAGAGGTGACGGGCATCATTGGGTAGATATCACTCGAGATGGAAAGCCATTCATGGAGTCCAGAAAACTCGACACAAGTGCGAGCATCAAACAGACCTCCTGGATTCAGATAGCCAGTATTATCATTGAAGCAGTGCTGCTTGTTCTCCAAGCTGTTGGCATCAAGGTAGCCGTGAGCGAACAGGTGATTCAACGCACAGCAGAAGAAATTATTCCTGTCGTGGAGAGTTCCAGCCAGCTTCAGAAAGCAGTCGAGGCTTTGGAGGAAGCTGCAAAAAATGGATCAAAATGGGAAATTGCTAAGGCCATTTTCGTACTGATCAAGGACAGCTACTCAGCCAGCATCTTGTGGAAGATTATCAAGAGCCTCTGTAGCAATATGAGCACCTTGGATTGGATCAAAACGGCAGGGATTGTCACCGCAATGATCATTGCTGCTCTTGCAACTGACGGTGCCGCTCTGATTGCCAAGATCGTTCTAGCGCTGAATTCAGCTTACGAGTTCATTAAGAAACTCACAAATCTCCAGACCTTGAAGGAGTTAAAGCAGGATTAGCAGTAGGCTGGGAACTAACAGTAGCTGAACATGTAAGGTGCTCATTATAACCCAGTACAAGAACATTCACATATAACTGTTTAAACATAGGTTAAGAGTGTGTGCATTGAACACAGTGCTATAGGAACTTTAGATCTTGAGTGACACAGTATTTCTTCGGATGTGTGTATGTAGGTATACAATCATATGTAAATGATGGTTAGTAGGATATTATTGGTGTGGAATGTAGTCAAAAAGTAGCAATTCCTTCAATTTTGAGGGATATGTATTATTATTATACATTAATATTGATATTGATATTGGTTCATGCTGCTTTCCTGTAATACATATAACCCCAACATATTCGGTGTGATTATAGTTAACCGACCATGTACCAGGTAAGTACATAAAAGGTATACTGTAGGTACATACATAAGAGATCTGCACAAAACACAACATAATCTAAATACAGTATATCACAGAACACAAGGTATGATTGGATTGGAAGACTTGCATGGTCAGCTGATAAAATCCCTCCCAATTTGATGCATAACGGGCACACATATACAAACACACACAGACACGCATGATAATTATAAATGGGTATGTATATGTGTTTACTATGGACTCATCAATATAGTTTCAATGATTATACAAAAGAGCTGAGTCCATACTTTCAGTGAAGGAAGGTGGACTGTGAACAACATTGTTGTGTGCATTATATCATTACAACAGTCTTGTGAGAGATGTAACCATGACAACAGTGGGGTCTGTTGTGACCTTGTTCTGCCAACTCTGCAAACACAATTTACAATTATAATTGGATTAAACGACGTGGTCAGCTGATTAAAGCCCCTTCCAATTTGATACATAACAGGCACAGATACAAACACACACGCACACACACACACACACACAACACAACATGCAACACACAACACATGAGACTCTGACTATGAAGCACAGTGAAAGCAAAGAGTCTCCTCTGAGGAGTGTGAAATAATGACAACAAAACTCACATTCTAGGAATGACATTATGTATTATGCATTTATTATAACTGGGTACATATATGTGTTTATACCATGGACTCATCAACTGTTTCAACGTTTACACAAAAGAGCCGAACTGATACTTTCAGCGAAGGAAGGTCAACTGTGAACAACATTGTTGTGTGTATACTATCAATAACAACTGACATGTGGGAGTTGTAACCATGACAACAGCCAAGTATGATGTTACCCTGTTCTGCCAACTCTGCAGAACACAATGTATGATTGGATTATGAGACTCAGCTGATGAAATTCCCTTCCAATGTGATGTATACGTACATAACAGGCACACATACACAAACACACAGAGAGACACACATGTACACACATAGAGACATGGGTACATGGACGCACACACACACACACACACACACACACACACAAACACACACACACGTACACACACACACACACACACACACACACACAAACACGTACACACACACACTCCAGTGCTAATAGCAGGACTCACAATTCTAACTGATATCACACCATAGATGACCTTAGTTTCAATGCTAGTACAAAAGAGCTGAATCCATACTTTCATTGAAGGAAGGTTGACTGTGAACAACATTGTTGTGTGTATAATATCAATTACAACTGTCATATGGGAGTTGTAACCATGACAACAACCAGGTATGATGTTACCCTATTCTACCAACTCTGCAGAACACAATGTATGATTGGATTATGAGACTCAGCTGATAAAATCCCCTTCTTATTTGATAGACTCGTAACAGGCACACAAATGCAAACACACACAGAGACGCACATTGACGTACACACAGAGAGACACACACACAGACACACACACTCACACACAACACACACAACACACACACACACGCACACACACACACAAGCACGCACGCACACACACACACACACACACGCACACACACACACACGCACACACACACACACAAACACACACACACACACAAACACGTACACACACACACACACACGTACAAACACACACACACACACACACACACGTACACACACACACACACACACACAAACACGTACACACACACACTCCAGTGCTAATAGCAGGACTCACAATTCTAACTGATATCACACCATAGATGACCTTAGTTTCAATGCTAGTACAAGGAGCTGAACTGATACTTTCAGTGAAGGAAGGTCAACTGTGAACAACACTGTTGTGTGCATTATATCAATTACAACAGTCATGTGGGAGATGTAACCATGACAACAGGGGGGCATGTTGTGACCTTGTTCTGCCAACTCTGCCAAACACAATTTATAATCATAATTGGATTAAATGAGTTGGTCAGCTGATTAAAACCCTGGTCAATTTGATATAACATTATAACAGGCACACATATACAACACACATGTACGTAGACAGGCAGGCACACATGAATACAAAACAAGCACGGATTCACATGCAAGAACACATGAACACACACGCACACACGTGCACACACACACACACACACGTACACACACACACACACACACACACACACACACACACACACACACGTACACATCCCCTTCCAATTTGATAGATACGTTATGGGCACACAAATGCAAACACACACAGAGACGCACATTGACGTACACACAGACACACATACGCGCACACACACACACACACACACACACACACACACACACACACACACACACACACACACACACAACACACACACAAGGCACATGTGATTATTTGCATTATTTGTGAAACAGGGCCTCTCGTGAATTATTCAACAGAGTTGAATATTCAATTAAATTAGCAATTTTCTTGAGATCCTGTGGATATATACTTATATATATATATATATATATATATATATATATATGTACTTTCAGTGGAGGAAAGGTCAACTGCGAACAACACTGTTGTGTGCATGATATCAATTACAACTGTCATATGGGAGATGTAACCATGACAACAGTCAGGTATGCTGTTACCCTATTCTGCCAACTCTGCAGAACACAACGTATGATTGGATTATGAGGTTCAGCTGATGAAATCCTCTTCCAATGTGATGTATACGTACATAACAGGCACACATACACAAATACAAAGAGAGACACACATGTACACACATAGAGACGTACATGGATGCACACACACACAAACACACACATACACACACACACACAAGCACGCACACACACACACACACACACACACACACACACACACACACACACACACACACACGCGCACACACACACACACACACACAAGCACGTACACACATATACACATACACAAACACACACACACACAAACACACACAAAAACACTTCAGTGCTAATAGCAGGACTCACAATTCTAACTGATATCACACCACAGATGACCTTAGTTTCAATGTTTACACAAAAGAGCTGAATCCACACTTTCAGTGAAGGAAGGTCAACTGTGAACAACACTGTTGTGTGTATACTATCAATTACAACTGTCATGTGGGAGATGTAACCTTGGCAACGGTACCAGTGGGGCATGTTGTAACCTTGTTCTGCCAACTCTGCGGAACACAATTTACAATTATAATTGGATTAAATGAGGTGGTCAGCTGATTAAAGCCCCTTCCAATTCGATACATATGAGGCACACATAATAATACAAACACACATGCAGACACACGTACACACACACATACAGATGCGAACACAAAACAAGCATATGCATAGACTCACATGCAAGAACACATGAACACACACGCACGCACGCATGCACGCACGCACGCACGCACGCACACACACACACGCACGCACACACACACACACACACACGCACGCACGCACACACATACGCACACAAACTGTCAATGAGGTATTCCTGTCATTTGGTAAATTGGACACTGTGGTATTGTGGCCAAAATCCACCCACAGCAACACATGTACAGAAACTAGCATTATGGATACTACCAACTACACACCTACACAGGGAGATGCATATGTTCCATGCATATTTTGTAGGTTTGGACGCTGCATGTGGTGCTATGAACAGAATTTTAAATTGCCCCCATATGCATACTGCCATGCATGTACACTGCTAAGTGTGTATGTGTGTGTGTGTGTGTGTGTGTGTGTGTGTGTGTGTGTGTGTGTGTGTGTGTGTGTGTGTGTGTGTGTGTGTGTGTGTGTGTGTGTGTGTGTGTGTGTGTGTGTGTGTGTGTGTGTGTGTGATAATATTCTAATTATATCACATTATTTCACATATATCATCTCGTACTGATAGTGACCTATTCCTTATTCCTTTCACAAATCATGTAATACTCAATTATAACTGTGTATTACAGTAAATCACAAAAATCAAATGCAATCTGATTACGTACTGAGGTACATATACATTCAGACACTGTGCTCCCAGCACACAATCAATTGTATTATGAACTGCTACAACGATAGCAGCATACACAGCTCCATAATAATGTACTGCTCCCGTGCACTCAACTTACTATATTAATACACAATACGCGTACAATACATACCTCAGTTAATAATTATACAACAACACACAATATGTCCTGCATACTTGAGTTCAACATAATATTATTATGGTAAATGTAGTACAATGTAGGTTTGGTCTTTGACACATTTGTAGAGGATCTTCCAGGTATGGTAACACGTCCACCCTTGGCAGTTGTCTTATCGGCTTCAGGAGTTATATTTGTTAAGTCACTGCATGATTTTCGCATCCAGGGTGGTTGGGAAAGGAATTGAGAAGGTAATTCACAAATGTGCAGTACATAAAGACGTACATGTAAATGCACACACGCACGCATGCACGTACACACACGCACGCACGCACGCACGCACGCACGCACGCACGCACGCGCAGATGCACATAGACATGTGCATACACATGAACATATACAACATGCATGCACACATGCATGCACATCCACATCAACTCCCCCATACATGCACACACACATACACCACTCACCATATCATGGCATACGTAATAGAGTCATTGACATTTTCTTCATTCCTCCCACCTGACTGGGAGAGGTGTGCCTGGAAATCCTTCAAGCTCATCCAAACTTGTTCACAATCACTCCAGGGATACTAGTGTTGCTTTCAGTTTCAGATCACCATGGCTACAATCCAACTTGAGTGTCTAGCTAGATCTTTCAGACTCTTTCGGTCCACAGTTATTTACTGTGACACAGATAAGAGGTACATTGTAAAATTATATCTGCAATAGACCACTATATATTTCACAGTTTGGAGTAGACTGTGATGTAGTGATGGGAGAATTTCATGATATCAGGAGCAACTGACAGCCAGTGCTGACTACTGATCCAATATCACAATTTAACAAGAAATTCGAGATAAAAAGTTTTCACCCCCCACATTCATTTCACTTGGGAATCTTCTTCAAGTTTAGAGGGGTGTACATGTGTATGTAGCGAACGTTGTTAGCACAATAGCAATTTAATTGTTTTTTGGTTTGTTTTGATTGGTCCACTGGGCGACCACATGTTGTAACTCGTGCTTTTGAGTACGATAATAAAATGGCCACTGTTTTTGATTCATGTGTCGAATAATCGCATGGAAACAGGCTTTTGACTCCTAAGTATCATTGTAGGACACCGCAGTGTACATTGCAGTTACGTATAACAACTCTAGTAAGTGGTCTACTTGATTTGGACAATGCCAATAGTCTAGTTAGTCACCAGACTCACTACCAATCAGAGAGCTCTTTAGCTGACAATATGGAACAGACATGAATACTGATGATGATGCATGTGATATAGCAGGGTCTCGTGATCACATAACGTGATGTACCAACATTGAGCATGTAGTCATGTATGTAACATGAGATCGTGATGGGTAACTACAATTATTTCCTGTTATAAATACAGTACAACAGCTGAATATTGCTCTGTTACTTAATACTAATGTATCCATCTGATTACATTCAAATTAACATTTATTGAAAAATATTACATTAACAATAAATTTCATGCTTTCCTATCAAATTCACCACAGTAGTTTAAAGTTACATTGATTTTTACAGGTAGGGTCCACGAGAGCACAGGAGGAGCTAACTACAGGTAGCCCTCTAGGCTTCTCAGACCTTCAACAAACTGAATTTGCTTAGAAATTCTTCACTTCATACAAGAGTTCTTTTCTGCCTACACCGGCAGTCCTCAGAGAATAGCCAGATGCCCTACAATCACTGTGAAGATACTTGTGGTTCTGTTATCACGACACACACACACAAAAGAATCAGATTACTAGGTTTCATTGTTAGTGGATGCATAACATTGTACCACTTTGTAGTTAAACCAAGTACAACCATTGGCTTCGTAATTATGAGCTATGGAATCACTCTGATCCATGACTAAACCTGTACAATTAGTACAATAGCAGATCCATAACACCTCCAATTGTGCTGTAAAGATGGATTTACCCATAAACAACACCAGTATAACAAGTCCTGGGAAGCGGGAAATTTTGTCCCACGAAAATTTCCCGCAATATGGTAGAGACTGGAGACCATAATATTGGTCACTTCTCTGTTCGGACTAACACTTACCATTTAGAAGTCTACTGGTTCAAATACATTATTGGGGTCACTAGTGTGGGAGAATTTCTCCTCCTTCAGATCTCCTATACTAGTATGACCCGTCCATAAAATCTATCACGTAAAGTTCTACTGCGATATGGAACAGTCCACTTTATATAGCTGCTTAGAGATTTGTATGAATCACTCTAAAACTCTCCAACGACGGCTGTAAGGACGCTTGTGGTTTTGTTATCAAAACATTATGAATAATGAATGTTGGTTACAATACACATACGCCATGATGATCAAATGAGACCATAAATGCATGTGAAAGTCTCCGAATACAGCATACTTTCTATCATACTACATATGTAAGGTCCTATAATATGTATGTACATTCCCATGTTAGTATGTATATCCTGACAGTGATAGTATAATGCTGGTAGTCAAGTGAGATGTATTGCATATAAACTGTACAAATAATACCAAAATGACACTTATGAATGCAAGGAGAAGGTACTCCCATGCCGATATGCAAGTACATATGCATGCACATATGTACCATGCTCAAAGCAGGTTCACAGGGGAACATTGAGGTGGATGGTTGTAAATTAAGTTGAAACCTGTAAAACTACGGAAGGCTCCAATCGACATCAACAAAGTACAGAAGAGAACAATAGGTGAATGTCTGAAATATAAAGTTCATAGAAAAATTAGGACCATTTGGGATGATTGGTACACGTCATGGAAACCTGACATATAACGTGGTGTAATATTGTGACAGAGTCATATTATAACACAAATGGTGGTAGTCTGGCTGGCTACGCCCGTCTTTCTTTCTAAATGCCTCCGGCGTGAAAGACGGTCTAGTGGCACTAGAGATTAATTGCACAACTATTGACAAATCAGATACGAGTGCCGAGATTTTCGGCACTCATTAAAAAGGTGTTAGATTACACACCGATCATGGTGATAGGGGTAGAGGTTTTGTGGTTCGCTGCAAGTTTGACAATGAACACAGTGCTCGGGCGGAATGGATTTTTCCCGAGGTTTCCTTCTGTGGTACACTTAACAGCAGGTGATTGGGTAGAGGATGCGCTTTCAATTGGAGTCGAGAGACCTCTGACGCGTTTAGAGGATGAAAAGAACTTTGTGTGACCAAAAATTTTACTTTCAACTCCAACTCTCTCTTTCTCTGGCATAAGTCATCTTCAGCCTTTTGGACAGCAAAAACTGTATGATAGCATGTTTTGCACAAGTGAGCCTGTGAATCATCCAATTCGCTGATGTCAAGAAAGCAAACAATACTGCTCCCATTCTGATCAGCTCTTCATATATTTTGAGGAGGTAGTTCTTCACATCAAGTGTAAACAGCACAAACAACATATTCAGTCATATTTCTCCATTCGAAATCCTTCAATGAAGGATTTCGAATGGAGAAATACTTGAGGGCTTCAATCTTGGGTGTTACCTATATATCAACTATACGTGTGCTAATAACAGCAAGGTGTAAATTAATCTCCATGCGCAGTACCACTAGACTGTCCCTTCTTCTCCTTGCCCAGGGTGCTTGGTGTGACAGTCGTAGCAGGCCAGACTAAAATGGTAGTGGATCATAATTCGCTCATATGTACATCATAATTCTATCATGGTAAAATAATATGGCTTTCTATTCATTAGCATACTCTAAATTGCATGGTACTTTGATCATTGTTCGATTGCAACGGAATCATAAAACAATCATAGTTTCTCTCCAACCTTATCATATCTCTTTTGTGATGAAGTCAAAATACAGTGAAACCTTGCTAATCCGACACCTCTCTAATCCAACATTCTCTCTAATCCGACCATTATATGAGGCACAGTCACCATACATAAGTATGGTAAGAGGCACTCCATAATCCAACAACTTCCTAATCCAACATTATTCTCAGGTCCCATTGAGTGTCAGATTAGAAAGGTTTCACTGTATTGAAAACGGAATTGTTTTTATCTTGCAGTAATTATGTACAAGTCAAGTTGTTCATGAATGACGTATACCATAGGAAACACAACAATTGGTCAGTTACTAGCTAAAATCTGCTCCCTTGTGAATTTTGAGTCACCCACGCCTGAGAGAGTTCACTCCTACGAGCTCTCCCCAGCTGCGTGACCCGTCCATAATTTACCGTAAAATTGTATGCAGGTCATTCTACCAATACAATACAAGACTTTCTTCAGTAGCCTATATGCCTACAGAAGCTCTTCACCGGACAATCTCAATGTCAGTATGGATTGGTGCCTGTGAACAAAATGCTTGTGGTTTTCCAATCACATATTTAATTTATGCCTATGAATATGATTATATGAACAATTGGATGGAGAACATTTACCACAAGATTATTATTATACCCATGCTCTAAGCAACATTTATTTTGAGGTCATTGCTTGAATGGTATATTATATGAATTATATGGCTTCAACTTGTATACGTATATTATGTGTACATGGACATATGCACATTGTATTCACAATAGGTGTGTTCATCATGGTAAATAATCGGACTCTGCATACACACTGAGGATCAAGCAGGGAGTACGTATACAGAGACTATTCCATGGCCAACTCTTCCTTGTGGTAGGACTGAACCCTAGAATTGCCTCAACCATACATACTGAAGAGGACATCACCATATTGAAGCAACCATAAGTAGGGTAGTAGGTATTGTATGTATACAGTGAAACCTCTCTAATCCGACACTCAATGGGACCTGAAAATAATGTTGGATTAGGAGGTTGTTGGATTATGGAGTGCCTCTTACCATAATTATGTATGGTGACTGTACCTCATATAATGGTATTTGCATACAGCACCCAAACTTTGTACTTACAGAATGTATGTACATGCATTATGATACTGCATATATCCGTGAATATAATGTCCAGAGTGTGGCTGGTGTGAGAGGACCTCAAACAGTTTCCAACACACCTACATGCATAGTGTGTTAGTCAGTGAGTGACAATGTTCTGACATGAGATTACTGGTGTGAAAGGAAGTCATCTTCCATGCAGCACACACACTACATGTGCTGGTGAATGGTGGTGCTCTGAGTGTGTTCAATGTAATGTTTGGGGTCACAAGATCAGGAGAAGCCAACTTCAAACTGACTCTCCACAACTGCTTGTTGAACCCATCCATAAAGATTAGTTAGTACTAATAGAACAAGGAACATTTTGTTATATTCGTTACATGGAGCTGATGTGGATGCCATACACATGATCAACAGTCCAGGAATGTTTGCTGTGAATACACTTGTGGTTTACTTATCACAACATACATAAATGCAATTAGGTTCACATCCGGATGCACTATAACAACATGTACGGTGTTGGATTATGCTCAAGTGGCAGTCCCTGGAATGGACCTTTACCCAGCACTTGAACAGAGCAAAACAGCTATAGAATCTGAAGGTGTGAACCAGGGGCACCAGAGCATCACTCAGTTCACTATCAGTAGACATAGACGGATATACGTAGCTGCTAACTCATAGTTGCCTTGAATGTCAGTCAGCATGTTAAACCTCAGTTTTACCACAAGTTGGCCACTGAGAACTACAGAGGGTACATATGTACCTTTCAACTTTGAGTTACATACATATGTATATGAAATTGCAATCAAAATCAGATAATACATATATACACAGTATTCATGTATGTACAGTATTAGCAGATGTAGGTAGACAGAAATGTATGTACATAGACACAGGTGCAGAAAACGTAGTCTACTGAATCTCCAAATGACAGTTGCAAGGACACTTGTTTGTTGTTTCGTTATCAAAACATTATGAATTTGATTAAGTAGACAGCTAATATCGAATAATGAATGTTGATTATTTAGTGGTTAAGACATGGGCACGAGGGCATTATGACATATAAAATACCGAGTCCCAAGGGCGCGAAGCGCCCGAGGGCGAGTGTATTTTATATGTCATAATGCCCGAGTGTCCATGTCTTAACCATTATAGCATCCGTTGCAAACGCTTTATACTGTTGCTAGCGCTTTATACATTATTAAATTGCTGTATAATAGTACTGTTTCTATGGTAACGGATGCTATTATCGAATAATGAATGTTGATTATAATATATTATATACATACGGCATTGTGAAAGTCTTCGAACACAACATACTTTCTATCTATGTACTACATCTATATAAATAATTCAGTTCATTTGTTTGTTTGTTCGCGATTCAGGCAAAAACTACTTCACAGGGTGCCACCAAACTCTCAGGGATTATAAAGTACAGTTTTGTCCTCCACGGGTTAAAATCCACCGTCTAACTGTCCTTGTGGAGAGAACCTTCGATTTCCAGTTTTTCCTTCGCAGCTGATGACCATTTTTAATTATTGTTCCAGTGACTTCTGGTTATTCGACTGGCATTGATTTTGCAGTAATTATGTACAAGTTATTCATGAATGACACACACCATAGAAAACACAACAATTAGTCAGTTACTGTTGGACCATCTGCTCCCATTGTGAATTTTGAGTCACCCACGCCTGAGAGTGCTCACTCCCACGAGCTCTCACCAGCTGTGTGACCCCTCAATAAATGTTATCGTGAAATCATATGCAGGTCATTCTATCAACATAATACAAGACTTCTCCAGATGACCACAAGCCTATAATAAAGAAGCACTTCCCCAACAATGTCAATGTCAGTTTGGATTGGTGCCTGTGAATGCTTGTGGTTTTCTTATCACATATGCCTATGAATATGATTATACGTATGAAGTCCTGGATTAAGACATTTATCACATAATATAATATGTCCTAAGTACATTTATTTTGAGCTCTTTGCTTGAATGGCATGAATTATATAGCTTCAACGTGTATATGTGTACACAGTGGAACCTCTCTATTACAAATCTCTGAAGTAAGAAACCTCCATATTAAGGACACCATTCTGTGTTCAAGTGTACTAATGGAGTGTATAAAATGACCTCTGAATTGAGGAAACCTCCGCATTAAGGATTAAAACTAAGGTCCCAAAGTGTCCATAATAGAGAGGTTCTACTGTACTCTTGAAGTATACATGGACTGTAATAAGCCTATTGTATTCACAATAGGTTTGTTCATCATGGTGCATAATCGGATTCTCCATACACACTGAGGATCATGCTGGGAGTATACAGAGACTGCTCCCGACCAACTCTCCTTTTGATAGGACTGTATTTAGTGGTTAAGACATGGGCACAAGGGCATTATGACATAAATACCGAGTCCTGAGGGCGCGAAGTGCCCGAGGGCGAGTGTATTTTATATGTCATAATGCCCGAGTGTCCATGTCTTAACCATTATAGCATCCGTTGCTAACGCTTTATACTGTTGCTAGCGCTTTATACATTATAAAATTGCTGTATAATAGTACTGTTTCTATGGTAACGGATGCTATATATATATAACAGTTTGGCAGATTAACCGGGGGCGGATTAATGAATATTCACTGTACATGCACACTGGATGCATGAATTTACATACAGCATCAAAATTTGTACATATGTACTTACATACATTATGATACCGCATATGTCAGTGAGTATAATGTTCAGAGGGTGTTTGCTGGTGTGGTAGGACCTCAAACAGTTTCCAACACA
Organism: Chondrilla cf. caribensis; assembly: GCA_964020155.1. Taxonomy (NCBI): domain Eukaryota; kingdom Metazoa; phylum Porifera; class Demospongiae; order Chondrillida; family Chondrillidae; genus Chondrilla; species Chondrilla cf. caribensis. Next base: position 752,364 of record OZ026550.1, on the reverse strand, counting down.
CCTACATGCACATCACATTAGTCTGAGCATGCTTACTGGTGTGAGAAGTAGTCATTTTCAAGCACACACACTATACGTCCTGGTGAATGGTGCTACTCTGTGTATGTTCAATCTAACATTTGGGGTCACAAGATCAGGAGAAGCCAACTTCAAACTGACCCTCCACAACTGCTTGTTGAACCCATCCATAAAGGTAGTTAGTACTAATAGAACAAGGAACATTTTGTAATACTCCTTTACATGGAGCTGATGTTGATGCCATACACATGATCAACAGTCGGGCAATGTCTGCTGTGAATACACTTGTGGTTTACTTATCACAACATACATAAATGTAATTAGGTTCACATCCGGATACATTATAATAAGATGTACGGTGTTGGATTATGCTCAAGTGGCAGTCCCTGGAATGGATCTATATCCAGCACTTGTATAGAGCAAAACAGCTACACAATCTGAAGGTGTAAACCAGGGGCACCAGAGCATCACTCAGTTCACTATCAGTAGACATAGACAGATATACCTAACTGCTAACTCATAGTTGCCTTGAATGTCAGTCAGCATGTTATGTCTCAGTTTTATCACAAGTTGGCCACTGAGAATTACAGAAGGTACATATGTACCTTTCACCTTTGAGTTATACATACATACATATGAAATTGCAATCGAAATCAGATAATACATGCATACACAGTACTTATGTACGTATAGTTTTAGCAGATGTAGGTAGACAGAAATGTACGCACACAGATACAGGTGCAGAAAAGAGTACGAGCAAGGAATTGAAGACCTGAGCAAGGGAATATCGGGATGTTTAGTTACATCATGATATTGACAGGGATTAGAGTGGAACCTCTACTAAAGGACACTCCCAATAAAGGACATCATAGAAATTACTTCCTACAAAGGACACTTTCTAAGGTATCAAAAATAAACTTATACATTTTTCACTTATGAAGAGTGGACAACCTCTCTACAGTGGACAAAGTAGCTGGCTCCAGTGTGTTTCTTATTGAGGGGTCCACTGCAGATAGTTTGATACTCTCATCAAGTGGATTTAGTATTCCAGATTCCTTTCGTTAACATTAAGGGCCACTGGAAAGAGAGAAATCCACTCCTTGAGGACTCTATCTCTAGGGCAGTGACCCACCCAGAAATTATCATACAACTCTGCACTGTGGATTGAGAGCTCTGACGGGTATTCTCCTTATACAAGCTACAAAACAGCCAAACAATGACCTTTTTCGGGATGATCACTGTGAATATAATTATTGTGGTTTAGTTATCACATACACAAGTATGCCTATGAATACAATTACATACCTAAGGTGTAACTCGCTTCCTCAGTATGTACCCTGGTTAGTACGCACACCTGTCAATGCATTATATGTACATACATAAACTTCACTCAGTCCCTGCCTCAAGTAAACTGAGTCAACAGTACTGATAGTGAGTACCTCTGATCAGAAGTACAGATTTGGTGTGCCCTTCAAGCTATGTACTCTCTAAGAAAGTTGGATTGTACACAGTCGAGCTGGGAGAGGAACACTGCTAAGAATCCCCAAATCTTGGGTACTGAGCCTTTCTCCTCAAGATTTGAGCATCATTCAAAGATTAGTTGCTGTACACAAGGTGATGACAATCAAGTGCAACCCATACAAATCTACTTCTGATGTTTACAAACTTTGGTGGATTTCCAGCTGTTTCTCGTTAGTTAACACTTGTTTTCCTGTCCAGGGTGATAAGTTGTAAACAAAACAAGGAGACAACAGCTGGAAAGTACCCTAGCTCATACTGTGAATGAAATCCTTTGGTGATTATCATGATTATCAATCAATGAATCACCCCCTGGCCTGTCTAGGAGATTTGCCTAGCACACTCTCCAGTGACAACAGATCGATAACAGAAACGTGGTACAAAATGGTCCAATGATATTGATCATCTGCACAATTATACCAACCTGGTCTGAATGGATGACCTTTTCCTCAACTCAGCAGTGAATGTACTTGACATGGAGGTACCATGATCTGTAGGATACGAGAAGAACAGGTCATCAAACCAAAATCGCAGTGTAGGTACGTCAAAGGCAAACATGTGAGAAATGAGACAAGTACATACATACCCAGGAGTGTGTACTCTCATTAAAGGACACATTTCTCTCAGTGGAACAAACATATGCATATGTGTAACAGTATGCAATTTCATCTTGCAATGGCTGGTATTGAGTGTACTGGGGTGTACAGGGACAAGAGAGTTAGAGGAAGGACACTCCATGGTGTTCTTTCACATGATTGTGATCCTTGACCATTGAATTAAGGCCCTCCCTAGTCTAAGGTCTGCACTATACCATTGCTGTGAGGAATAAACAGTGAGATCTCCCTTGATTAGGATTGTGTACAGTAAGGAATACCTGGATTGTTTGAAGTTTCCCCTTCCCAACATTTCGATGATGTCATAGACCACAAAGGGTAACTCCCTATGAGAGATCCCTTGATCTCCTAAAGTGATCATGAAGTGACATCTGGGAAGAACAGGTTTTGAAGTGAAGGTAAGGTGCTAGCCTATAGTAACAAATGACTTCATTTCTGTACCAAATGGGACTACACTGATGGGATTGAACTGAAAGGAAACCTCCCACCTTCTAGTTGATTCTGTACATACACAAAATAGTATGTACACACCCTAGTGAACCAAACTCAAACATTATTGGGTGCCTTTGAGGATCAAAATGAAACCAATAGTACCAATTGGAACATTTGTTCTGGTAAGAGTACACCAAACAGACCAGCCTTCTGGGGGAAAAATTGACCAAATACCAAATACACAGCTACTGTACAGTATAACCATAGATACTCGACCTTATGCACCATATTAACAATGGAACACTTTGTAATAGCTATAGCTTTGAATTTACAAAAATAACAATAGTCTATGCCTTGAAAATAGAATGTGTGTGTGTGTGTGTTTGTGTGTTAAGTGTGCATGTGGGTTTTGTGTGTGTTGGGTGCTATGCATCAGTGAAACAAGTGGGACTGTGTGTACTGCCCTATACTAACTTTCAATCTCACACTTTTCAATTTTATGTTTACAGATTTCTCCACTTGTTCAGAGAAAGTAAACTCCTGCTATCAACAGACATAGCTCACTGACAGTTGAATCCAGATGGAATCGTCCACCATCAAAGAAGAATTTTTCCAGGCTGTGTGCTCGGGGGACACAGTTTCAACCAAATACCTACTCTCTACCGGATGCATTGATGTCAACTGTGTCGACGATTCGGGGTTCACCGCCCTTCACCATGCTGCCTCGCTGGACAATACCACAATGATAAGACTGCTCCATGCACACCAGGCTAACATCAACGCCAGGATGCAGGACGAATCGGGAGCCACACCGATACATGTGGCCACAATGTACGGCAGCTTAGATGCCATTGTCACACTACATCACCTAGGTTGTGACATTAGTGCATTCGACGACGATGACCTCACACCTCTACACTACGCAGTAGAGTCGGAAGACTTGAACACCATTAGCCTCCTTCTGAAGCTCAATGCAAATGTCACAGCATGTGGTTCCAGTGGTGCTCCACTCCACATTGCAGCCAAAAAGGACAATTTGGAGATCATTCGGGTCCTTGTTCAAAATGGTCACCCCGCTGACATAGATGTGCGAGATATAGAGGACTACACTCCCCTTCATGTGGCTGCTCAAAACGGCTGTGATAGGTCTGCAGCTCTACTTGTGTCGATGGGAGCAAATGTGCTCAGTAAAACAGCTGAAGGACAATCCGCATGTGACTTGGCCACGAGGAACAGGTGTCCATTCGTTGTTAACATCCTGGCCTATGTCAGGGAGGATGTTCTCAGTGGATTCTCTCACTATGATCCTCTCGTGCAACGATTAGGAGCAGCTCTTCGCCTTGCTACCCATCAAAACAGGAAATCGTCTGTGAATTTCCTATTGAAGCAGGCAGGGTGTCCACCAGATGTTGAAGACAACAAAGGTAGGACAGCACTGAGCATTGCAATCACTAACAACAACTTAGAAATGTGTAAGGAGCTTATAAGCCTGGGTGCCAATGTCAACCACGTCAGCAAGAATGGAGTCATGCCATTATTGACTGCAGCCCTTAATGGATACGTACAGATTGTCGAGGAGCTCATTCAAAAGGGAGCTGAAGTTGAGAAAGTATCTAGAGAGTACGGCAGTGCTCTTCACCAAGCAGCATCTAGTGGTCACACAGATGTAGTCAAGATCATACTAGCCCATGGATGCCCAATGGATATCCTTGATTCCCACCAGCTTACTGTACTAACGTGGGCTGCAGACGAGAATAACCTAGCAATGTGTCAAGAAGTAATTGCTCAGGACCAATTACATGACAAGAAGTTCTCAGCATCTAACATTATTCATAGCATGGGGTGGTCTGCTGCTGGCAACAGGGAGAAGATTGTTCAATTTCTCATCGAGACGTTGGATCTGTACAGAACACAGGATATGACAGAGTTGGCCATGATGTATGGCATCCCGTGCTTCATCTTCTACAGTTCAATTAAGCAACTGATGCAGCCTGTCATCGAGTTCAACAACAAGTACTGTTGTCCTGAAGATGAGGGGGATCTCCCAGGATTTCTCCACATGGCCGCCATCAATGGCAATGTGGACGTCTTCTCCATTTTATCTGACTCACAAGTGGAGAAGCAGATTGGCCAACTCAAGGATGTGTCCAAAGTATACTCAATGTTCTTCAAAGACAACTTTCCAGAAGGACATTCACTCCTCAATCCCCTTCACATCGGTCTACTCATGATGAGTAGTCGAAAAGCTTTACGTGGAGAAATCATTCTTAATGACAAAGTGATTTCAGCACTTGTCTACGATTACACTGTCTTTTGTGACCAGCTCATCACAGCCTGCCCCTCAATAGTCAATGAACCACTTCCTGATGGTCGCACTCCACTCGATCTGGCGAGAGACCTTGGTCTGGAGAAAATGGCTTGGACCCTTCTGAAGTGTGGAGGACAGACAAACCCGTTCCTCGGACATCCCAATGCATGTCACTCGGAGCAACTCGATAAGGCCTACAGGATCACAGGGATAGCTTCCGCCCTCAAGCAACACACAGCACAGACTGTGATGTCCTTCAGATCTGGACAGGAATTGGAACCCTCACACCTCAAAAGCTACCTACAGAACAAGCCCAAACTATCGGAAATCACAGATATCACACTCTCGCTAATATCTGACAGATGGTTAACAGTAGGGAGGTTGCTGGGAGTGGATGAGACCTTCCTTGAGACAACATTCGAAGCAGAAGACACAAATGAGAAGAAGTGTAGACGTGTTCTCAAATGGTGGTTGGAGAACTGCACCAGTCCGTCATGGAATGAACTCCTAAGTGTAATTGAGCAGACAGATGCCAAGCAGCTGATACTGGAGAGGCTCAGGACTTCGTGTATTCAACCCTCTGTATGGATGTTGCCTATTCAACATTCAATCTCCGAACCTCATTGGTCCACCACTTTTGAATCGCCACACCCCCATCGCCAATGGTCCCACCCACTCAACACTACGAGAAGTGGACTGCTCTCTCAAGACCAACTGCTATTGCTACAGCCAACACAAATCCTACACAATTCCAACAATACTCACCATCATTACTATCCCCACCCGCCCCCTCCTCAACTCCCTCCTTGTCCATCTCAACAACTACAGCTGTACAACCCTCACCCTCCCCAGTATCACAACGATCACCCCTCACAATCACCAAACATATACGAAGTACAGAGAGACCTGGTGGATAGAGTGGCCGCAGAGTGGTACAAACTGGGGATAGTTCTACAAGTGGAGACGTACGTGTTGAACAACATCACAGTCAACTCAGTACAGCAAGGCGTTGAGAAGTGCTGCATGGACCTTTTCATGAGGTGGTTGAGAGGGGACAAGGGTACGGGAAGTCTGCTGAGAACATGGGACACCATAATCCCAGCCGTTGAGGAAATAGACCCACCGCTGGCAAGAGAACTACATTCGAAATACAAGACTGGATGCCAGAAGCCATAGAACCACATAGAAGCCACACATAAACATAGACACGTATATTTCACATATTATGTACACATACCATGTATGTACTGCATTCAAACACTTTAATACACTCAATATATTTGTAATGTTTGCTATATTTTACAATGACTTTTCTTGCTTACAATGATTTGCTGTTGTTACTGTATGTAAACACTGTATTACACTGAATATGTTTGTTGGTATATTTACAAAGAGTTGTTCTTGTTTACAATGAGTTGCTGTTATTGGTGCATATAAACACTGTATAACACTGAGTATGTTTGTTTGTGTATTTACAAGGAGTTAGAGTTGCGTAACAGGTGGATGCTAGTAACCAGAACTGCAATTACATATTTAAAAGGTCTAATACTAACTGTCGGTCATTTATAAAAGAAAACATAAAAAATAACAGAAATTCAAAGGACTGCTAGGTCTAGGACTATAGTGGTTCTTGAAGAATAAAAGGTTAAAAGAACCAATAATTATGACCTTTTCTGGGATGATCACTGTGAATATAATTGTTGTGGTTTAACTATCGCATTTGCAAGTACATATGCCTATAAATACAATTACATACCTACAGTGTGGCTTGCTTCCTCAGTATATCTACAGTGGAACCTCTCTATAAAGGACAAATTGGGACCAGGTAATTTGTCCACTGTAGAGAGGTTGTCCACTCTTCAGAGGTTAAAAGTGTATTAGCACTATAGGAAAATCTATTATTGGTGCCTTACAGAGTGTCTTTTGTAGGGAGGTAATTTCTATGGTGTCCTTTATTGGGAGAGTCCTTTAATAGGGGTTCCACTGTATACCCTGGTTAGTACACACTCCTGTCAATACAATATATGTACGTACATATACTTCACTCAGTACGTCCCTGCCTCAAGTAGACGGAGTCAACAGTACTGATAGTGAGTACCTCTGATAAGAAGTACAGATTTGGTGTGCCCTTCAAGCTATGTACTTTCTAAGAAAGTTAAGATTGTACACAGTCGGGCTGGGAGAGGAACACTGCTAAGAATGCCCAAATCTTGGGTACTGAGCCTTTATCCTCAAGATTTGGGCATCATTCAAAGATTAGTTGCTGTACACAAGGTGATGACAATCAAGTGCAACCCATACAAATCTACTTCTAATGTTTACAAACTTTGGTGGATTTCCAGCTGTTTCTCGTTAGTTAACACTTGTTTTCCTGCCCAGGGTGATAAGTTGTAAACAAAACAAGGAGTCAACAGCTGGAAAGTACCCTAGCTCATACTGTCAATGGAATCCTTGAGTGATTATCATGATTTTCAATCAATGAATAACCCCCTGGCCTGTCTAGGAGATTTAACTAGCACACTCTCGAGTGACAACAGATCGATAACAGAAACATGGTACAAAATGGTACAATGATATTGATAATCTGCACAATTATACCAACCTGGTCTGAATGGATGACCTTTTCCTCAACTCAGCAGTGAATGTACTTGACATGGAGGTACCATGATCTGTAGGATACGAGAAGAACGGGTCATCAAACCAAGATCGCAGTGTAGGTAGGTCAAAGGGAAACATGTGAGAAATGAGACAAGTACATACATACCCAGGAGTGTGTATTCTCATCAAAGGACACATTTCCCTCAGTGGAACAAACATATGCATATGTGTAACAGTGTGCAATTTCATCTTGCAATGGCTGGTATTGAGTGTACTGGGGTGTACAGGACAAGAGAGTTAGAGGAAGGACACTCCATTGTGTTCTTTCACATGATTGTGATCCTTAACCATTGAACTAAGGCCCTCCCTAGTCTAAGGTCTGCACTATACCATTGCTGTGAGGAATAAACAGTGAGATCCCCCTTGATTAGGATTGTGTACAGTAAGGAATGCCTGGAATGTTCAAAGAATCCCCTTCCCAATGTTCTGATGATGTCATAGACCACAAAGTGTAACTCCCTATAAGAGATCATATGATCTCCTCAAGTAACTTCTGGGAAGAACAGGATTTGGAGTGAAGGTAAGGTGCTAGCCTAAAGGAACAAATGACTTCATTTCTGTACCAAATGGGACTACATTGATGGGATTGGACTGAAAGGAAACCTCCCACCTTCTAGTTGATTCTGTACATACACAAAATAGTATGTACACACCCTAGTGAACCAAACTCAAACATTATTGGGTGTCTTTGAGGATCAAAGTGAAACCAAAAGTACCAATTGGAACATTTGTTGGGTTTTGGTAAGAGTGCTTACACCAGACAAACCGCCCTTCTGGGGGAAAAATTGACACGTGATAGCTATGACAGATAATGGCTTTGAATACTAGCAACTAAACAGCTCTATGAAGACCAATAAGTGTTCTAACACAAACTGGTGAGGGGCCAGAGAAGGTTTTAGGAGGGCATAATGACATAGTGCGTAGGCTTATATAAAGTACGTAAATATGCACCTACGTACAAACCCACTACCAGTCACTAAATACACAGCTACTGTACAGTATAACTCACACAATAAGTGCACCATATTAACAATGGAAGGCTTTGTAATAGCTATAGCTTTTAATTTACAAAATTAACAATAGTCTATGCCTCAAAAATAGTGTGTGTGGGTGTTGTGTGTGTTGGGTGCATATACATATTATTAGTATGTAGGAGTGTTCATCAAATCATGAATGTTCATTGTGTGAATGCTATGCATGTGAAGCAAGTAAGACTGTGTGTACTGCATCCAATCTCACACTTTTCAATTTTATGTTTACAGACTTCTCCACTTGTTCAGTGAAAGTAGACTCCTGCTATCAACAGACATAACTCAGTTGTATCCAGATGGAATCGGCCACCATCAAAGAAGAATTTTTCCAGGCTGTGTGTTCGGGGGACACAGTTTCAACCAAATACCTACTCTCTACCGGATGCATTGATGTCAACTGTGTCGACGATTCGGGGTTCACAGCACTTCACCATGCTGCCTCGCTGGACAGTACCACAATGATAAGACTGCTCCACGCACACCAGGCCAACATCAACGCCAGGATGAAGGACGAATCAGGAGCTACACCGATACATGTGGCCACAATGTATGGCAGTTTAGACGCCATTGTCACGCTACATCACCTAGGTTGTGACATTAGTGCATTCGACGACGATGACCTCACACCTCTACACTACGCAGTAGAGTCGGAAGACGTGAACATCGTTAGCCTCCTTCTGAAACTCAATGCAAACGTCACAGCATGTGGTTCCAGTGGTGCTCCACTCCACATTGCAGCCAAAAAGGACAATTTGGAGACCATTCGGGTCCTTGTTCAAAATGGTCACCCCGCTGACATAGATGTGCGAGATATAGAGGACTACACTCCCCTTCATGTGGCAGCTCAAAACGGCTGTGATAGGTCTGCAGCTCTACTTGTGTCGATGGGAGCAAATGTGCTCAGTAAAACAGCTGAAGGACAATCTACATGTGACCTGGCCACGAGGAGCAGGTGTCCATATGTTGTTAACATCCTGGCCTATGTCAGGGAGGATGTTCTCAGCAGATTCTCTCACTATGATCCTCTCGTGCAACGATTAGGAGCAGCTCTTCGCCTTGCTACCCATCAAAACAGGAAATCGTCTGTCAATTACCTATTGAAGCAGGCAGGGTGTCCACCAGATGTTGAAGACAACACAGGTAGGACAGCACTGACCATTGCAATTACTAACAACAACTTAGAAATGTGTAAGGTGCTTATAAACCTGGGTGCCAATGTCAACCACGTCAGCAAGAATGGAGTCATGCCATTATTGACTGCAGCCCTTAATGGATACGTACAGATTGTCGAGGAGCTCATTCGAAATGGAGCTGAAGTTGAGAAAGTATCTAGAGAGTACGGCAGTGCTAACGTGGGCTGCAGACGAGAATAACCTAGCAATGTGTCAAGAAGTGATTGCCCAGGACCAATTACATGACAAGAAGTTCTCAGCATCTAACATTATTCATAGCATGGGGTGGTCTGCTGCTGGCAACAGGGAGAAGATTGTTCAATTTCTCATCGAGACATTGGATCTGTACAGAACACAGGATATAACAGAGTTGACCATGACGTATGGCATCCCGTACTTCATCTTCTACAGTTCAATTAAGCAACTGATGCAGCCCGCCATCGAGTTCAACAACAAGTACTGTTGTCCTGAAGATGAGGGGGATCTCCCAGGATTTCTCCATGTGGCTGCCATCAACGGTAATGTGGACGTCTTTTCCATTTTATCCGACTCACAAGTGGAGAAGCAGATCGGCCAACTCAAGGATGTATCCAAAGTATACTCAATGATCTTCAAAGACAACTTTCCAGAAGGATATTCACTTCTCAATCCCCTTCACATCGGTCTACTCATGATGAGCAATCAAGAAGCTTTACACATAGGAGTCACTTTGGGTGACAAAGTGATTTCAGCACTTGTCTATGATTACACTGTATTTTGTGACCGGCTCATCACAGCCTGACCCTCAATAGTCAATGAACCACTTCCTGATGGGCGCACTCCACTTGATCTGGTGAGAGACCTTGGTCTGGAGAAAATGGCTTGGACCCTTCTGAAGTGGGGAGGACAGACAAACCCGTTCCTCAGACATCCCAATGTACGTCACTCGGAACAACTCGATAAGGCCTACAGGATCACAGGGATAGCTTCCACCCTCAAGCAACACACAGCACAGTCTGTGATGTCCTTCAGATCTGGACAAGAATTGGAACCCTCGCACCTCAAAAGCTACCTACAGAACAAGCCCAAACTATCGGAAATCACAGATATCGCACTCCCGCTAATATCTGACAGATGGTTAACACTAGGGAGGTTGCTGGAAGTGGATGAGGCCTTCCTAGAGACAACAATCGAAGCAGAAGACACGAATGAGAAGAAGTGTAGACATGTTCTCAAATGGTGGTTGGAGAACTGCACCAGTCCGTCATGGAGTGAACTCCTAAGTGTAATTGAGCAGACAGATCCCAAGCAGCTGATACTGGAGAAACTCAGGACTTTGTGTACTCAACAACAGCCGTACAACCCTCACCCTCCCAAGTATCCCAAGGATGACTCCTCACCAAACATATACGAAGTACAGAGAGACGTGGTGGATAGAGTGGCCGCAGAGTGGTTAAAACTGGGAATAGTTCTACAAGTGGAGCTGTACGTGTTGAAAAACATCACAGCCAACTCAGTACAGCAAGGCGTCGAGAAGTGCTGCATGGATCTTTTCATGAGGTGGTTGATGGGGGTTAAGGGTACGGGAAGTCTGCCAAGAACATGGGACACCATAATCCCAGCCGTTGAGGAAATAGACCCACCGCTGGCAAGAGAACTACATTCGAAATACAAGACTGGATGCCAGAAGCCATAGAATCACATAGAAGCCATACATAAACATGGAGGCGTCTATTTCACATATGTACACATACTATGTATGTACTGTATTCAAACACTGTAATACACTGAATATATTGGCAATATTTGTTATATTTGCATATTTACAATGAATTTTCTTGCTTACAATGAGTTGTTGTTGTTACTGTATGTAAACACTGTATTACACTGAATATGTTTGTTGGTATATTTACAAAGAGTTGTTCTTGTTTACAATGAGTTGCTGTTATTGGTGTATATAAACACTGTATTACACTGAATATGTTTGTTGGTATATTTATTGGAGTTGCGTAACAGGTGGATGCTAGTAACTGGAACTGTTATTACATATTTAAAGGTCTAATACTAACTGTCGGCCATTTATAAAAGAAAACACAAAAAATAACAGAAATTCAAAAGACTGCTAGGTCCAGGTCTAGGACTATATATAGTCTAGTATATATAGTAGTATATATAGTATATAGTATACTAGTATATATAGTATAAAGGTCTAATACTAACTGTCAACCAGCTAGGTCTAGGTCTAGTGTAGCTAACTAGCCCATCTCCGCACATGCCCCATGGGTGGAAAGAGCAGAAGACAGTCTAGCCCAAATAGCGATTAGTTCACACCTTGGTAATACCCAACCACAAATTGTGCAAGATGGCAGGCCCTCCTTCAAGCGGATGAAATCGAGCGTACAAACTGCAGTTGCTGAAGCTATCCTGTCGATTGTGCAAGCTTCTTCTTTGGGCTTTTCAGCACATGTACGCTCTAAACGCCCCAGTTGGTAAGTGGACTATGGTTGTTCTCCCCAAAAAATACACTGTTTATTTTGCTCGACAAATTATGTCCTGCTTGATCTTCCTGTCTATGGTAAAGTGTGACAAATGATTCTTTTTAATGGAAAGTAGCCCTTCCCTGTATGTAACGGCTTCAGCAGACAGTGACATCATTAATCTAAAAATCTCTGACCAAAATTCTGGTCAAGGATCATTTGATTGGCCAATAACAATTACAAGGCTGAGGTGTGAACTAATCGCTATTCGGGCTAGACCGCCTCCCACTCTTAACACCCGTAGGGACGGGCTAGCTAGATAGACTAGGTCTAGGTCTATATGTAGTGGCTCATGAACGATAAAAGGTTGAAAGAACCAAAAATTATCACCTTTTCTGGCATGATCACAGTGAATAAAATTGTTGTGGTTTAACTTTCACATTTGCAAGTACGTATGCCTATGAATACAATTACATACCTACAAGGTGGCTTGCTTCCTCGGTACATCTACAGTGGAACCTCTCTATAAAGGATAAATTGTGACCAGGTAATTTGTCCACTGTAGAGAGGTTGTCCACTCTTCAGAGGTTAAAAATGTATTAGCACTATAGGAAATCTATTTTTGGTGCCTTACAGAGTGTCCTTTGTAGGGAGGTAATTTCTATTGTGTCCTTTAATGGGAGAGTCCTTTAATAGAGGTTCCACTGTATACCCTGGTTAGTATGCACTCCTGTCAATACATTATACGTACATACGTACATACACTTCACTCACTCCTGAGTGAACAGTACTGATAGTGAGTACCTCTGATAAGAAGTACAGATTTGGTGTGCCCTTCTAGCTATGTACTCTCTAAGAAAGTTGGATTGTACACAGTCGAGCTGGGAGAGGAACACTGTTAAGAATGCCCAAATCTTGGGTACTGAGCCTTTCTCCTCAAGATTTGAGCATCATTCAAAGATTAGTTGCTGTACACAAGGTGATGACAATCAAGTGCAACCCATACAAATCTACTTCTAATGTTTACAAACTTTGGTGGATTTCCAGCTGTTTCTCGTTAGTTAACACTTGTTTTCCTGTCCAGGGTGATAAGTTGTAAACAAAACAAGGAGTCAACAGCTGGAAAGTACCCTAGCTCATACTGTCAATGAAATCCTTTGGTGATTTTCATGATTTCCAATCAATGAATCACCCCCTGGCCTGTCTAGGAGATTTGACTAGCACACTCTCGAGTGACAACAGATCGATAACAGAAACGTGGTCCAAAATGGTACAATGATATTGATAATCTGCACAATTATACCAACCTGGTCTGAATGGATGACCTTTTCCTCAACTCAGCAGTGAATGTACTTGACATGGAGGTACCATGATCTGTAGGATACGAGAAGAACAGGTCATCAAACCAAGATCGCAGTGTAGGTACGTCAAAGGCAAACATGTGAGAAATGAGACAAGTACATACATACCCAGGAGTGTGTATTCTTATTAAAGGACACATTTCTCTCAGTGGAACAAACATATGCATATGTGTAACAGTGTGCAATTTCATCTTGCAATGGCTGGTATTGAGTGTACTGGGGTGTACAGGACAAGAGAGTTAGAGGAAGGACACTCCATGGTGTTCTTTTACATGATTGTGATCCTTAACCATTGAACTAAGGCCCTCCCTAGTCTAAGGTCTGCACTATACCATTGCTGTGAGGAATAAACAGTGAGATCCCCCTTGATTAGGATTGTGTACAGTAAGGAATGCCTGAAATGTTCAAAGAATCCCCTTCCCAATGTTCTGATGATGTCATAGACCACAAAGGGTAACTCCCTATGAGAGATCTTTTGATCTCCTAAAGTGACATCTGGGAAGAAAAGGATTTGGAGTGAAGGTAAGGTGCTAGCCTATAGTAACAAATGACTTCATTTCTGTACCAAATGGGACTACATTGATGGGATTGAACTGAAAGGAAACCTCCCACCTTCTAGTTGATTCTGTACATACACAAAATAGTATGTACACACCCTAGTGAACCAAATTCAAACATTATTGGGTGTCTTTGAGGATCAAAGTGAAACCAAAAGTACCAATTGGAACATTTGTTCTGGTTATACATAGTACCAATATTGCAATCTGCATAAATAACAACAAACAGTCTAGTCTATATTATATATTGACAGACCAGCCTTAGGGGTACATTCACACAGGTGATAGCCATTGACAGATTTTGAACTGCAACTGAACAGCTCTGCGAAGATAAATTAAGTGTTCTAACACAAACTGGGGAGGGGTCAAAGAAGGTTTGGAGGGGTGTGGTACAGGAATGGGGTAATTGGTATCCTCCAATACCCCTCTAGGTCCAGAATTTGACGTAACACTGAATGGTATAGTGTGTAGGCTTATATAAAGTACGTAAATATACACCCACAAACCCACTACCAGTCACCAAATACACAGCTACTGTACAGTATAACTCACACAATAAGTGCACCATATTAACAATGGAAGGCTTTGTAATAGCTATAGCTTTTAATTTACAAAATTAACAATAGTCTATGCCTCAAAAATAGTGTGTGTGGGTGTTGTGTGTGTTGGGTGCATATACATATTATTAGTATGTAGGAGTGTTCATCAAATCATGAATGTTCATTGTGTGAATGCTATGCATGTGAAGCAAGTAAGACTGTGTGTACTGCATCCAATCTCACACTTTTCAATTTTATGTTTACAGACTTTTCCACTTGTTCAGTAAAATTAATTAAAGTGGACTCCTGCTATCAACAGACATAACTCAGTTCAATCCAGATGGAATCGGCCAACATCAAAGAAGAATATTTCCAGGCTGTGTGTTCGGGGGACACAGTTTCAACCAAATACCTACTCTCTACCGGATGCATTGATGTCAACTGTGTCGACGATTCGGGGTTCACCGCCCTTCACCATGCTGCCTCGCTGGACAATACCACAATGATAAGACTGCTCCACGCACACCAGGCCAACATCAACGCCAGGATGCAGGATGAATCGGGAGCCGCACCGATACATGTGGCCACAATGTATGGCAGCTTAGACGCCATTGTCACACTACATCACCTAGGTTGTGACATTAGTGCATTCGACGATGATGACCTCACACCTCTACACTACGCAGTAGAGTCGGAAGATGTGAACATCGTTAGCCTCCTTCTGAAGCTCAATGCAAACGTCACAGCATGTGGTTCCAGTGGTGCTCCACTCCACATTGCAGCCAAAAAGGACAATTTGGAGATCATTCGGGTCCTTGTTCAAAATGGTCACCCCACTGACATAGATGTGCGAGATATAGAGGACTACACTCCCCTTCATGTGGCTGCTCAAAACGGCTGTGATAGGTCTGCAGCTCTACTTGTGTCGATGGGAGCAAAGGTGCTCAGTAAAACAACTGAAGGACAATCCGCATGTGACCTGGCCACAAGGAACAGGTGTCCATTCGTTGTTAACATCCTGGCCTATGTCAGTGAAGATGTTCTCAGCAGATTCTCTCACTATGATCCTCTCGTGCAACGATTAGGAGCAGCACTTCACCTTGCTACCCATCAAAACAGGAAATCGTCTGTGAACTATCTATTGAAGCAGGCAGGGTGTCCACCAGATGTTGAAGACAACACAGGTAGGACAGCACTGAACATTGCAATCACTAACAACAACTTAGAAATGTGTAAGGAGCTTATAAGCCTGGGTGCCAATGTCAACCATGTCGACAAGAATGGAGTCAGGCCGATATTGCCTGCAGCCTTTAAGGGATACGTCCAGATTGTCGAGGAGCTCATTCAAAATGGAGCTGAAGTTGACAAAGTATCCAGAGGGTACGGCAGTGCTCTTCACCAAGCAGTATCTGGTGGTCACACAGATGTAGTCAAGATCCTACTAGCCCATGGATGCCCAATAGATATTGGTGATTCCTACCAGCATACTGTACTAATGTGGGCTGCAGAGTATGAAAACCTAGCAATGTGTCAAGAAGTGATTGCTCAGGACCAAATGTGTTATAAGAAGCTCTCAGCATCAGATATTATCGGAGGCATAGCCTGGTCTGCTGCTGGCAACAGTGAGAAGATTGTTCAATTTCTCATCGAGACGTTGGATCTGTACAGAACACAGGATATGACAGAGTTGGCCATGACGTATGGCATCCCGTACTTCATCTTCTACAGTTCAATTAAGCAAATGATGCAGCCCACCATCGAGTTTAACAGCAAGTTCTGTTGTCCTGAAGATGAGGGGGATCTCCCGGGATTTCTCCACGTGGCTGCCATCAATGGTAATGTGGATGTCTTCTCCACTTTATCTGACTCACAAGTGGAGAAGCAGATCGGCCAACTCAAGGATGTGTCCAAAGTATACTCAATGTTCTTCAAAGACAACTTTCCAGAAGGATATTCACTGCTCAATCCCCTTCACATCAGTCTACTCATGATGAGTAGTCAAGAAGCTTTACGTGGAGAAATCATTCTTAATGACAAAGTAATTTCAGCACTTGTCTACGATTACACTGTCTTTTGTGACCGGCTCATCACAGCCTGCCACTCAATAGTCAATGAACCACTTCCTGATGGGCGCACTCCACTCGATCTGGCGAGAGACCTTGGTCTGGAGAAAATGGCTTGGACCCTTCTGAAGTGTGGAGGACAGACGAATCCGTTCCTCGGACATCCCAATGCATGTCACTCGGAGCAACTCGATAAGGCCTACAGGATCACAGGGATAGCTTCCACCCTCAAGCAACACACAGCACAGACTGTGATGTCCTTCAGAGCTGGACAAGAATTGGAACCCTCACACCTCAAAAGCTACCTACAGAACAAGCCCAAACTATCGGAAATCACAGATATCGCACTCTCGCTAATATCTGACAGATGGTTAACAGTAGGGAGGTTGCTGGGAGTGGATGAGGCCTTCCTTGAGACAACAATCGAAGCAGAAGACACGAATGAGAAGAAGTGTAGACGTGTTCTCAAATGGTGGTTGGAGAACTGCGCCAGTCCGTCATGGAGTGAACTCCTAAGTGTAATTGAGCAGACAGATGCCAAGCAGCTGATACTGGAGAGGCTCAGGACTTCGTGTATTCAACCCTCTGTACGGATGTTGCCTATTCAACATTCAATCTCCGAACCTCACTGGCCAAACACTTTTGAATCTCCACACCCCCATCGCCAATGGTCCCACCCACTTAACACTACAGGAAGTGGACTGCTTCCTCAAGACCAACTGCTATTGCTACAGCCAACACAAATCCTACACAATTCCAACAATACTCACCATCATTACTATCCCCACCCACCCTTTCCTCAACTCCCTCCTTGTCCATCTCAGCAACTACAGCTGTACAACCCTCACCCTCACCACTATCACAATGATCACCCCTCACAATCACCAAACATATATGAAGTACAGAGAGACCTGGTGGATAGAGTGGCCGCAGAGTGGTACAAACTGGGGATAGTTCTACAAGTGGAGACCTATGTGTTGAACAACATCACAGTCAACTCAGTACAGCAAGGCGTCGAGAAGTGCTGCATGGATCTTTTCATGAGGTGGTTGAGAGGGGACAAGGGTACGGGAAGTCTGCCGAGAACATGGGACACCATAATCTCGGCCGTTGAGGAAATAGACCCACCATTGGCACGAGAACTACACTCAAAATACAAGACTGGATGCCAGAAGCCATAGAATCACATAGAAGCCATACATAAACATAGAAGTGTACGTATATTTCACATATGTACACATACTATGTATGTACTGTATTCAAACACTGTAATACACTGAATATATTTGTAATGTTTGTTATATTTGCATATTTACAATGACTTTGAATGATTTTTGGAGTTGCGTAACAGGTGGATGCTAGTAACCGGAACTGCTATTACATAATGTTATTTGAAAGAACCAATAATAATTATCACCTTTTCTGGGATGATCACTGTGAATATAATCTTTGTGGTTTAGCTATCACATTGCAAGTATGGCTACATACCTACCAGTGTAACACACTTCCTCGGTATATATACCATACTCCTGTCAATACATTATATGTACATACATACACTTCACTCAGTCCCTGCCTCAAGTAAACTGAGTCAACAGTACTGATAGTGAGTACCTCTGATAAGAAGTACAGATTTGGTGTGCCCTTCAAGCTATGTACTCTCTAAGAAAGTTGGATTGTACACAGTCGGGCTGGGAGAGGAACACTGTTAAGAATGCCCAAATCTTGGGTACTGAGCCTTTCTCCTCAAGATTTGAGCATCATTCAAAGATTAGTTACTGTACACAAGGTGATGACAATCAAGTGCAACCCATACAAATCTACTTGTATAATGTTTACAAACTTTGGTGGATTTCCAGCTGTTTCTCGTTAGTTAACACTTGTTTTCCTGTCCAGGGTGATAAGTTGTAAACAAAACAAGGAGTCAACAGCTGGAAAGTACCCTAGCTCATACTGTCAATGAAATCCTTTGGTGATTTTCATGATTTTCAATCAATGAATCACCCCCTGGCCTGTCTAGGAGATTTGACTAGCACACCCTCCAGTGACAACAGATCGATAACAGAAACGTGGTACAAAATGGTATAATGTCAGTGATAATCTGCACAATTATACCAACCTGGTCTGAATGGATGACCTTTTCCTCAACTCAGCAGTGAATGTACTTGACATGGAGGTACCGTGATCTGTAGGATACGAGAAGAACGGGTCATCAAACCAAGATCGCAGTGTAGGTACGTCAAAGGCAAACATGTGAGAAATGAGACAAGTACATACATAACCAGGAGTGTGTATTAAAGGACACATTTCTCTCAGTGGAACAAACATATGCATATGTGTAACAGTATGCAATTTCATCTTGCAATGGCTGGTATGGAGTGTACTGGGGTGTACAAGACAAGAGAGTTAGAGGAAGGACACTCCATTGTGTTCTTTAACATGACTGTGATCCTTAACCATTGAATTAAGGCCCTCCCTAGTCTGCACTATACCATTGCTGTGAGGAATAAACAGTGAGATCCCCCTTGATTAGGATTGTGTACAGTAAGGAATGCCTGGAATGTTCAAAGTTTCCCATTCCCAACATTTCGATGATGCCAAAGACCACAAAGTGTAACTCCCTCGATCTTTTGATCATAAAGTGACATCTGGGAAGAACAGGTTTTGAAGTGAAGGTAAGGTGCTAGCCTATAGGAACAAAAGACTTCATTTCTGTACCAAATGGGACTACATTGATAGGATTGAACTGAAAGGAAACCTCCCACCTTCTAGTTGATTCTGTACATACACAAAATAGTATGTACACACCCTAGTGAGCCAACCTCAAACATTATTGGGTGTCTTTGAGGATCAAAATGAAACCAATAGTACCAATTGGAACACTTGTTCTGGTTATACGTATATAGCACCAATATTGCAATCTGCATATTGGTAACAACAAACAGACCAGCCTTCTTGGGGTACTTTCACACAGGTCAGTGATAGCCATTGATAGATAATAGCTTTGAACTGCAACTGAACAGCTCTATGAACACCAATAAGTGTTCTAACACAAACTGGGGAGGGGTCAGAGAAGGTTTGGAGGGGTGTGGTACAGGAAGGGGGGAATTGGTATCCTCCAATCCCCCTCTAAGTCCAGAATTTGAAGTAACACTGGATGGTATAGTGTGTAGGCTAATAAAGTACATAAGGTATATGGAGTGCGTAAATATACACCCACAAACCCACTACCAGTCACCAAATACGTAGCTACTGTACAGTATAACTCACACAATGATTGCACCATATTAACAATGGAACACTTTGTAATACTTTGTAACAGCCATAGCTTTAAATTTACAAAACTAACTAATTAGTCTATGCCTTGAAAATAGAGTGTGTGTGTGTTGAGTGTGCATGTGGGTGATTTGTGTGTGTTGGGTGCACATGCATATATGTAGGAGTGTTCATCAAATCATAAATGTTCATTATGTGAATGCTGTGCTAACTTCCAATCCTTTTCAATTTTATGTTTGCAGACTTCTCCAATAATTGTTCAGAGAAAGTAGACTCCTGCTATCAACAGACATAACTCAGTTGAATCCAGATGGAATCAGCCACCATCAAAGAAGAATTTTTCCAGGCTGTGTGTTCGGGGAACACAGTTTCAACAAAATACCTACTCTCTACCGGATGCATTGATGTCAACTGTGTTGACGATTCGGGGTTCACCGCCCTTCACCATGCTGCCTCGCTGGACAGTACCACAATGATAAGACTGCTCCACGCACACCAGGCCAACATCAACGCCAGGATGCAGGACGAATCGGGAGCTGCACCAATACATGTGGCCACAATGTATGGCAGCATAGACGCCATTGTCACACTACATCACCTAGGTTGCAACATTAGTGCATTCGACGACGATGACCTCACACCTCTACACTACGCAGTAGAGTCGGAAGACGTGAACATCGTTAGCCTCCTTCTGAAGCTCAATGCAAACATCACAGCATGTGGTTCCAGTGGTGCTCCACTCCACATTGCAGCCAGAAAGGACAATTTGGACATCATTCAGGTCCTTGTTCAAAATGGTCACCCCGCTGACATAGATGTGCGAGATATAGAGGACTACACCCCCCTTCATGTGGCTGCTCAAAATGGCTGTGTTAGGTCTGCAGCTCTACTTGTGTCGATGGGAGCAAATGTGCTCAGTAGAACAGCTGAAGGACAATCCGCATGTGACCTGG
Source organism: Chondrilla cf. caribensis (assembly GCA_964020155.1). Lineage (NCBI taxonomy): Eukaryota > Metazoa > Porifera > Demospongiae > Chondrillida > Chondrillidae > Chondrilla > Chondrilla cf. caribensis. The sequence goes on along the minus strand of OZ026550.1, from coordinate 731,408 downwards.
CCACGAGGAGCAGGTGTCCACATGTTGTTAACATCCTGGCCTATATCAGGGAGGATGTTCTCGGGGAATTTTCGCACCATGATCCTCTCGTGCAACGATTAGGAGCAGCTCTTCACTTTGCTACCCAACAAAACAGGAAACCGTCTGTCAATTACCTATTGAAGCAGGCAGGGTGTCCACCAGATGTTGAAGACAACACAGGTGGGACAGCACTGAGCATTGCAATTACTAACAACAACTTAGAAATGTGTAAGGAGCTTATAAGCCTGGGTGCCAATGTCAACCACGTCAGCAAGAATGGAGTCATGCCGATATTGACTGCAGCCTTCAATGGATACGTCCAGATTGTCGAGGAGCTTATTCGAAATGGAGCTGAAGTTGAAAAGGTATCTAGAAAGTACGGTAGTGCTCTTCACCAAGCAGTATCTGGTGGTCACACAGATGTAATAAAGATCCTACTAGCCCATGGATGCCCAATAGATATCGGTGATTGCCACCAGAATACTATACTAATATGGGCTGCAGAGTATGAAAACCTAGCAATGTGTCAAGAAGTGATTGCTCAGGACCAATTATGTTATAAGAAGCTCTCGGCATCTACCATCATTGGTAGCATGGGGTTGTCTGCTGCTAGCAACAGTGAGAAGATTGTTCAATTTCTCATCGAGACGTTGGATCTGTACAGAACACAGGATATGACAGAGTTGGCCATGACGTATGGAATCCCGTACTTCATCTTCTACAGTTCAATTAAGCAATTGATGCAGCCCGCCATCGAGTTCAACAACAAGTACTGTTGTCCTGAAGATGAGGGGGATCTCCCGGGATCTCTCCACATGGCCGCCATCAATGGCAATGTGGATGTCTTCTCCATTTTATCTGACTCACAAGTGGAGAAGCAGATCGGTCAACTCAAGGATGTGTCCAAAGTATACTCAATGTTCATCAAAGACAAATTTCAGGAAGGATATTCACTCCTCAATCCTCTTCACATCAGTCTACTCATGATGGGCAATCAAGAAGCTATACATTCAAAATTCATTCTTAACGGCAAAGTGATTTCAGTACTTGTCTACGATTACACTGTCTTTTGTGACCGGCTCATCACAGCCTGCCCCTCAATAGTCAATGAACCACTTCCTGATGGTCGCACTCCACTTGATCTGGCAAGAGACCTTGGTCTGGAGAAAATGGCTTGGACCCTTCTGAAGTGTGGAGGACAGACAAACCTGTTCCTCGGACATCCCAATGTACGTCACTTGGAGCAACTCGATAAGGCCTACAGGATCACAGGGATAGCTTCTGCCCTCAAGCAACACACAGCACAGACTGTGATGTCCTTCAGATCTGGACAAGAATTGGAACCCTCACACCCCAAAAGTTACCTACAGAACAAGCCCAAACTATCGGAAATCACAGATATCGCACTCTCGCTAATATCTGACAGATGGTTAACAGTGGGGAGGTTGTTGGGAGTGGATGAGGGCTTCCTTGAGACAACATTCGAAGCAGAAGACACGAATGAGAAGAAGTGTAGACGTGTTCTCAAATGGTGGTTGGAGAACTGCACCAGTCCGTCATGGAGTGAACTCCTAAGTGTAATTGAGCAGACAGATGCCAAGCAGCTGATACTGGAGAGGCTCAGGACTTCATGTATTCAACACTCTGCACGGATGTTGCCTATTCAACATTCAATCTCGGAACCTCACTGGCCAACCACTTTTGAATCGCCACACCCCCATCGACAATGGTCCCACCCACTCAACACTACGAGAAGTGGACTGCTCTCTCAAGACCAACTGCTATTGCTACAGCAAACACAAATCCTACACAATTCCAACAACACTCACCATCATTACTATCCCCACCCGCCCTTTCCTCAACTCCCTCCTTGTACATCTCAGCAACTACAGCTGTACCACCCTCACCCTCCCCAGTATCACAATGATCACCCCTCGCAATCACCAAACATATACGAACTACAGAGAGACCTGGTGGATAGAGTGGCCGCAGAGTGGTACAAACTGGGGATAGTTCTACAAGTGGAGACGTACGTGTTGAACAACATCACAGTCAACTCAGTACAGCAAGGCGTCGAGAAGTGCTGCACGGATCTTTTCATGAGGTGGTTGAGAGAGGACAAGGGTACGGGAAGTCTGCCGAGAACATGGGACACCATAATCCCAGCTGTTGAGGAAATAGACCCACCGCTGGCACGAGAACTACATTCGAAATACAAGACTGGATGCCAGAAGCCATAGAACCACATAAAAGCCGTACATAAACATAGACACGTATGTTTCACATATGCACATACTATGTATGTACTGTATTCAAACACTGTAATACACTGAATAGATTTGTAATATTTGTCATATTTGCATATTTACAATGATTTTTCTTACAATGATTTGCTGCTGTTACTGTATGTAAACACTGTATTACACTGAATATGTTTGTTGGTATATTTACAAAGAGTTGTTCTTGTTTACAATGAGTTGCTGTTATTGGTGCATATAAACACTGTATAACACTGAATATGTTTGTTTGTGTATTTACAAGGAGTTGGAGTTGCGTAATAGGTGGATGCTAGTAACTGGAACTGCAATTACATATTTAAAAGGTCTAATACTAACTGTCGGCCATTTATAAAAGAAAACACAAAAGATAACAGAAATTCAAAGGACTGCTAGGTCTAGGTCTAGGACTATATATAGTGGCTTATGAACAATAAAAGGTTGAAAGAACCAATAATTATGACCTTTTCTGGGATGATCACTGTGAATGTAATTGTTGTGGTTTAGCTATCACATTTGAAAGTACGTATGCCTATGAATACAATTACATACAGTGTGGCTTGCTTCCTCAGTACAGTGTGAGAGGTTATGCGCTTGACGTCAGGTATACATCTTATGACGTCATTGAGTGGCAAGAAATGGTACCCCTACATATAATAGGAACTTTTTATTGATAAGGAGTTATTGTGCGGTAGGACTCTCGAGTCGATACCAAATTTAGCCCCATCATTTAGTTAAAGATTTCTGGTGTCTCTGATCGAAATTGGGCTCTTGACCTATTGACAAATCTAGTATTACGGGACGGTTAAAAAGGAGTTCGGAGCGGAAATAATAAATGTGTCAGATCGAGGTATAATGGTTACAATATGTAATCTATCTGTATACCTACTACTATTAACCACTCTATAAGTGGCTGCACTCTTTTGAGCTTGGGTAGGCACTATCTTTGTCGGTTTTTCGTTGCTGTTAGTCGGTCATAAACTCGAGGAACTCCATTTCAAGTCATTCGTGCCTGTAAGTCCAATTTTCATCTCATAGTAGCTTTTAAAACGCCTGAAATGAGTTCACTCCGTTGATACAATCGTCGAATTCGCCATTCTCTATTCAAGCGTGTACTTTCTTGCCACTCAATGACGTATGATGACGTCAAATCGTGACGTAAGTGCATAACCTCTATATCTACAGTGGAGTCTCCAGAACTAATTGGGACCAGGTAATTTGTCCACTGTAGAGAGGTTGTCCACTCTTCAGAGGTGAAAAGTGTATTAGCACTATAGGAAAATCTATTTTTGGTGCCTTACAGAGTGTCCTTTGTAAGGAGGTAATTTCTATGGTGTCCTTTAATAGCGGTGTCACTGTATACCCTGGTTAGTACACACTCCTGTCAATACATTATATGTACATACATACACTTTGTTCAGTCCCTGCCTCAAGTAAACTGAGTCAACAGTACTGATAGTGAGTACCTCTGATAAGAAGTACAGATTTGGTGTGCCCTTCAAGCTATGTACTCTCTAAGAAAATTGGAATGTACACAGTCGGGCTGGGAGAGGAACACTGTTAAGAATACCCAAATCTTGGGTACTGAGCCTTTCTCCTCAAGATTTGAGCATCATTCAAAGATTAGTTGCTGTACACAAGGTGATGACAATCAAGTGCAAACCATACAAATCTACTTCTAATGTTTACAAACTTTGGTGGATTTCCAGCTGTTTATCATTAGTTAACACTTGTTTTCCTGTCCAGGGTGATAAGTTGTAAACAAAACAAGGAGTCAACAGCTGGAAAGTACCCTAGCTCATACTGTCAATGAAATCCTATGGTGATTTTCATGATTTTCAATCAATGAATCACCCCCTGGCCTGACTAGGAGATTTGACTAGCACACTCTCGAGTGACAACAGATCGATAACAGAAACGTGGTACAAAATGGTACAATGATATGGATAATCTGCACAATTATACCAACCTGGTCTGAATGGATGACCTTTTCCTCAACTCAGCAGTGAATGTACTTGACATGGAGGTACCATGATCTGTAGGATACGAGAAGAACGGGTCATCAAACCAAGATCGCAGTGTAGGTAGGTCAAAGGGAAACATGTGAGAAATGAGACAAGTACATACATACCCAGGAGTGTGTATTCTCATCAAAGGACACATTTCCCTCAGTGGAACAAACATATGCATATGTGTAACAGTGTGCAATTTCATCTTGCAATGGCTGGTATTGAGTGTACTGGGGTGTACAGGACAAGAGAGTTAGAGGAAGGACACTCCATGGTGTTCTTTCACATGATTGTGATCCTTAACCATTGAACTAAGGCCCTCCCTAGTCTAAGGTCTGCACTATACCATTGCTGTGAGGAATAAACAGTGAGATCCCCCTTGATTAGGATTGTGTACAGTAAGGAATGCCTGGACTGTTCAATGTTTCCCCTTCCCAATGTTTTGATGATGTCATAGACCACAAAGGGTAACTCCCTATAAGAGATCGCATGATCTCCTAAGTGACATCTGGGAAGAACAGGTTTTGGAGTGAAGGTAAGGTGCTAGCCTATAGTAACAAATGACTTCATTTCTGTACCAAATGGGACTACATTGATGGGATTGAACTGAAAGGAAACCTCCCACCTTCTAGTTGATTCTGTACATACACAAAATAGGATTTACACACCCTAGTCAACCAAACTCAAACATTATAATTGGGTGTCTTTGAGGATCAAAATGAAACCAATAGTACCAATTGAAACACTTGTTCTGGGTTTTGGTAAGAGTGCTTACATGAAACAGACCAGCCTTCTGGGGAGCATTCACACAGGTCAGTGATAGCCATTGATAGATAATGGCTTTGGATATTGAACTAGCTGTGAAGTGTTCTAACACAAACTGGGGAGGGGTCAGAGAAATTTAAGGTTTTAAGGGGATGCGGTACAGGAATGGGGGCATCCTCTAGGTCATGAATTTGAAATAACACCAGATGGTATAGTGTGTAGGCTTATCAAGTGTGTACATCTACACCAACAAACCCACTACCAGTCATGAAATGCACAGCTACTGTACACTATAACTCACACAATGAGTGCACCATATTAACAATGGAAGGCTTTGTAATAGCCATAGCTTTGAATTTACAAAACTAACAATAATAGTCTTTGCCTCAAAAATAGAACGTGTGTGCGATTTTGTGTGCTGAGTGTGCATGTGGGTGTTGTGTGTGTTGGGTGCTTAGGGTGTGCATCTTGGGTGCATATGCATATAATTATGTAGGAATGTTCATTGAATGGTAAATGTTCATTGTGTGAATGCTATGCATCATTGAAACAAGTGAGACTGTGTGTACTGCCATATAGTAACTTTCAATCTCACACTTCTCCACCTGTTCAGTGAAAGTTGAATCCAGATGGAATCAGCCACCATCAAAGAAGAATTTTTCCAGGCTGTGTGTTCGGGGAACACGGTTTCAACCAAATACCTACTCTCTACCGGATGCATTGATGTCAACTGTGTCGACGATTCGGGGTTCACCGCCCTTCACCATGCTGCCTCGCTGGACAATACCACAATGATAAGACTGCTCCATGCACACCAGGCCAACATCAACGCCAGGATGAAGGACGAATCAGGAGCTGCACCGATACATGTGGCCACAATGTATGGCAGCTTAGACGCCATTGTCACTCTACATCACCTAGGTTGTGACATTAGTGCATTCGACGACGATGACCTCACACCTCTACACTACGCAGTAGAGTCGGAAGATGTGAACATCATTAGCCTCCTTCTGAAGCTCAATGCAAACGTCACAGCATGTGGTTCCAGTGGTGCTCCACTCCACATTGCAGCCAAAAAGGACAATTTGGAGATCATTCGGGTCCTTGTTCAAAATGGTCACCCCGCTGACATAGATGTGCGAGATATAGAGGACTACACTCCCCTTCATGTGGCTGCTCAAAACGGCTGTGATAGGTCTGCAGCTCTACTTGTGTCGATGGGAGCAAATGTGCTCAGTAAAACAGCTGAAGGACAATCCGCATGTGACCTGGCCACAAAGAGCAGGTGTCCACATGTTGTTAACATCCTGGCCTATGTCAGGGAGGATGTTCTCAGCAGATTCTCTCACTATGATCCTCTCGTGCAACGATTAGGAGCAGCCCTTCACTTTGCTACCCATCAAAACAGGAAATCGTCGGTGAATTACCTATTGAAGCAGACAGGGTGTCCACCAGATGTTGAAGACAACACAGGTAGGACAGCACTGAGAATTGCAATTAATAACAACAACTCAGAAATGTGCAAGGTGCTTATAAGCCTGGGTGCCAATGTCAACCATGTCAGCAAGAACGGAGTCAGGCCGATATTGCCTGCAGCCTTTAATGGATACGTCCAGATTGTCGAGGAGCTCATTCAAAATGGAGCTGAAGTTGACAAAGTATCCAGAGAGTACGGCAGTGCTCTTCACCAAGCAGCATCTGGTGGTCACACAGATGTAGTCAAGATCCTACTAGCCCATGGATGCCCAATAGATATCCTCGATTTCTACCAGAACACTATACTAGAGTGGGCTGCAAAAGAGAAAAACCTAGCAGTGTGTCAAGAAGTGATTGCTCAGGACCAATTACGTTATAAGAAGCTCTCGGCATTGGACATCATTGATAGCATAGGGTGGTCTGCTGCTGATAACAGTGAGAAGATTGTTCAATTTTTCATCGAGACGTTGGATCTGTACAGAACACAGGATATGACAGAGTTGGCCATGATGTATGGCATCCCGTACTTCATTTTCTACAGTTCAATTAAGCAACTGATGCAGCCTGTCATCGAGTTCAACAACAAGTACTGTTGTCCTGAAGATGAGGGGGATCTCCCGGGATTTCTCCACGTGGCTGCCATCAACGGTAATGTGGATGTCTTTTCCATTTTATCTGACTCACAAGTGGAGAAGCAGATCGGCCAACTCAAGGATGTGTCCAAAGTATACTCAATGTTCTTCAAAGACAACTTTCCAGAAGGATATTCACTCCTTAATCCCCTTCACATCAGTCTACTCATGATGAGTAGTCAAGAAGCTTTACGTGGAGAACTCATTCTTAATGACAAAGTAATTTCAACACTTGTCTACGATTACAGTGTCTTTTGTGACCGGCTCAACACAGCCTGCCCCTTGATGGTCAATGATCCACTTCCTGATGGTCGCACTCCACTCGATCTGGTGAGAAACCTTGGTCTGGAGAAAATGGCTTGGACCCTTCTGAAGTGTGGAGGACAGACGAACCCCTTCCTCGGACATCCGAATGCACGTCACTCTGAGCAACTCGATAAGGCCTACAGGATCACAGGGATAGCTTCCGCCCTCAAGCAACACACAGCACAGACTGTAATGTCCTTCAGATCTGGACAAGAATTGGAACCCTCACACCTCAAAAGCTATCTACAGAACAAGCCCAAATTATCGGAAATCACAGATATCACACTCTCGCTAATATCTGACAGATGGTTAACAGTAGGGAGGTTGCTGGGAGTGGATGAGGCCTTCCTAGAGACAACAATTGAAGCAGAAGACACGAATGAGAAGAAGTGTAGACGTGTTCTCAAATGGTGGTTGGAGAACTGCACCAGTCCGTCATGGAATGAACTCCTAAGTGTAATTGAGCAGACAGATGCCAAGCAGCTGATACTGGAGAGGCTTAGGACTTCATGTATTCAACCCTCTGTACGGATGTTGCCCATTCAACATTCAATCTCAGAACATCACTGGCCAAACACTTTTGAATCGCCACACCTCCATCGCCAATGGTCCCACCCACTCAACACTACGAGAAGTGGACTGCTCTCTCAAGACCAACTGCTATTGCTACAGCAAACACAAATCCTACACAATTCCAACAATACTCACCATCATTACTATCCCCAACTGTCCTTTCCTCAACTCCCTCCTTGTACATCTCAGCAACTACAGCTGTCTAACCCTCACCCTCACCAGTATCACAATGATCATCCCACACAATCGCCAAACATATACGAAGTACAGAGAGACCTGGTGGATAGAGTGGCCGCAGAGTGGTACAAACTGGGGATAGTTCTACAAGTGGAGACGTACGTGTTGAACAACATCACAGTCAACTCAGTACAGCAAGGCGTCGAGAAGTGCTGCATGGATCTTTTCATGAGGTGGTTGAGAGGGGACAAGGGTACGGGAAGTCTGCTGAGAACATGGGACACCATAATCCCAGCCGTTGAGGAAATAGACCCACCACTGGCACGAGAACTACACTCAAAATACAAGCCTGGATGCCAGAAGCCATAGAATCACAAAGAAGCCATACATAAACATAGCAGTGTATATTTCACATACGTATGTACACATATTATGTATGTACTGTATTCAAACACTGTAATACACTGAATATATTTGTTATATTTGCATATTTACTTGACTTTGAATGATTTTTTGCTAAGTTGCGTAACAGGTGGATGCTAATAACCGGAACTGCTATTACATAATATTATTTGAAAAAAACAATAATAATTATCACTTTTTCCGAGAGGATCACTGTGAATATAATCTTTGTGGTTTAGCTATCACATTACAAGTATGACTACATACCTACAGTGTAACACACTTCCTTGGTATATACCCTGGTTAGTACACACTCCTGTCAATACATTATATGTACATACATACACTTCACTCACTCCCTGCTTCAAGTAAACTGAGTCAACAGTACTGATAGTGAGTACCTCTGATCAGAAGTACAGATTTGGTGTAACCTTCAAGATATGTACTCTCTAAGAAAGTTGGATTGTACACAGTCGGGCTGGGAGAGGAATACTGCTAGGATTGCCCAAATCATAGGTGTTGAGCCTTTCTCCTCAAGATTTGAGCATTATTCAAAGATTATTCGCTGTACACAAGGTGATGACAATCAAGTGCAAACCATACAAATCTACTTCTAATGTTTACAAACTTTGGTGGATTTCCAGCTGTTTATCATTAGTTAACACTTGTTTTCCTGTCCAGGGTGATAAGTTGTAAACAAAACAAGGAGTCAACAGCTGGAAAGTACCCTAGCTCATACTGTCAATGAAATCCTTTGGTGATTTTCATGATTTTCAATCAATGAATCACCCCCTGGCCTGTCTAGGAGATTTGACTAGCACACTCTCCAGTGACAACAGATCGATAACAGAAACGTGGTACAAAATGGTACAATGATATTGATAATCTGCACAATTATACCAACCTGGTCTCTATGGATGACCTTTTCCTCAACTCAGCAGTGAATGTACTTGACATGGAGGTACCATGATCTGTAGGATACGAGAACAACAGGTCATCAAACCAAGATCACAGTGTAGGTACATCAAAGGCTAACATGTGAGAAATGAGACAAGTACATACATACCCAGGAGTGTGTATTCTCATTAAAGGACACATTTCACCTCAGTGGAACAAACATATGCATATGTGTAACAGTGTGCAATTTCATCTTGCAATGGCTGGTATTGAGTGTACTGGGGTGTACAGGACAAGAGAGTTAGAGGAAGGACACTCCATTGTGTTCTTTCACATGATGTGATCCTTAACCATTGAACTAAGGCCCTCCCTAGTCTAAGGTCTGCACTATACCATTGCTGTGAGGAATAAACAGTGAGATCCCCCTTGATTAGGATTGTGTACGGTAAGGAATGCCTGGACTGTTCAAAGTTTCCCCTTCCCAATGTTTCGATGATGTCATAGACCACAAAGGGTAACTCCCTATGAGAGATCCTTTGATCTCCTGAAGTGACATCTGAGAAGAAAAGGTTTTGGAGTGAAGGTAAGGTGCTAGCCTATAGTAACAAATGACTTCATTTCTGTACCAAATGGGACTACATTGATGGGATTGAACTGAAAGGAAACCTCCCACCTTCTAGTTGATTCTGTACATACACAAATAGTATGTACACACCCTAGTAAACCAAACTCAAACATTATTGGGTGTCTTTGAGGATCAAAATGAAACCAATAGTACCAATTGGGACATTTGTTCTGGGTATTGGTAAGAGTATACCAGACAAACCAGCCTTCAGGGGCACATTCACACAGGTCAGTGATAGCCATTGATCGATAATGGCTTTGAATACTAGCAACTGAACAGCTCTGCGAAGACCAATAAGTGTTCTATCACAAACTGGGGAGGGGTCAGAGAAGGTTTTAGGAGGACATGGTACGGGGTGGGGGGATTTGGTATCCTCCAATCCCCTCTACGTTCTGAAATTAACTGTGGATGGTATAGTGTGTAGGCTTATCAAGTATGTAAATATGCACCCACAAACCCACTACCAGTCACCAAATACACAGCTACTGTACAGTATAACTCACACAATGAGTGCACCATATTAACAATGGAATACTTTGTAATAGCCATAGCTTTGAATTTACAAAACTAACAATAGTCAATGCCTTGAAAATAGAATGTGTGTGTGTGTGTGTTTGTGTGTTAAGTGTGCATGTGGGTGTTGTGTGTGTTGGGTGCATATGCATATCATTATGTATGAATATTCATTGAATGGTGAATGTTCATTGTGTGAATGCTGTGCATCAGTGAAACAAGTGAGACTGCGTGTACTACCCTATACTAACTTTCAATCTCACACTTTTCAATTTTATGTTTACAGACTTCTCCAATTGTTCGGTGAAAGTAGACTCCTGCTATCAACAGACATAACTCAGTTGAATCCAGATGGAATCCTCCACCATCAAAGAAGAATTTTTCCAGGCTGTGTGTTCGGGGAACACAGTTTCAACAAAATACCTACTCTCTACCGGATGCATTGATGCCACCTGTGTCGACGATTCAGGGTTCACCGCCCTTCACCATGCTGCCTCGCTGGACAATACCACAATGATAAGACTGCTCCACGCACACCAGGCCAACATCAACGCCAGGATGCAGAACGAATCGGGAGCCACACCGATACATGTGGCCACAATGTACGGCAGCTTAGATGCCATTGTCACACTACATCATCTAGGTTGTGACATTAGTGCATTCGACGACGATGACCTCACACCTCTACACTACGCTGTAGAATCGGAAGATGTGAACATCGTTAGGCTCCTTCTGAAGCTCAATGCAAACGTCACAGCATGTGGTTCCAGTGGTGCTCCACTCCACATTGCAGCCAAAATAGACAATTTGGAGATCATTCGGGTCCTTGTTCAAAATGGTCACCCCACTGACATAGATGTGCGAGATATAGAGGACTACACGCCCCTTCATGTGGCTGCTCAAAACAGCTGTGATAGGTCTGCAGCTCTACTTGTGTCAATGGGAGCAAATGTACTCAGTAAAACAGCTCAAGGACAATCTGCATGTGACCTGGCCACGAGAAGCAGATGTCCACGTGTTGTTAACATCCTGGCCTATGTCAGTGAAGATGTTCTCAGCAGATTCTCTCACTATGATCCTCTTGTGCAACGATTAGGAGCAGCTCTTCGCCTTGCTACCCATCAAAACAGGATATCGTCTGTCAATTACCTATTGAAGCAGGCAGGGTGTCCACCAGATGTTGAAGACAACAAAGGTAGGACAGCACTGAGCATTGCAATCACTAACAACAACTTAGAAATGTGTAAGGTGCTTATAAGCCTGGGTGCCAATCTCAACCACGTCAGCAAGAATGGAGTCATGCCGTTATTGACTGCAGCCCTTAATGGATACGTCCAGATTGTCCAGGAGCTCATTCGAAATGGAGCTGAAGTTGAGACAGTATCTAGAAAGTACGGCAGTGCTCTTCACCAAGCAGTATATGGTGGTCACACAGATGTAATAAAGATCCTACTAGCCCATGGATGCCCAATGGATATCCTCGATTCCTACCAGCATACTGTACTAATGTGGGCTGCAGACGAGAATAACCTAGAAATGTGCCAAGAAGTAATTGCTCAGGACCAATTACGTTATAAGAAGCTCTCAGCATCTGCCATAATTGATAGCATGGGGTGGTCTGCTGCTGGCAACAACGAGAAGATTGTTCAATTTCTCATCGAGACGTTGGATCTGTACAGAACACAGGATATGACAGAGTTGGCCATGACGTATGGCATCCCGTACTTCATCTTCTACAGTTCAATTAAGCAACTGATGCAGCCCGCCATCGAGTTCAACAACAAGTACTGTTGTCCTGAAGATGAGGGGGGTCTCCCAGGATTTCTCCACGTGGCTGCCATCAATGGCAATGTGGATGTCTTTTCCGCTTTATCCGACTCACAAGTGGAGAAGCAGATCGGCCAACTCAAGGATGTGTCCAAAGTATACTCAATGTTCTTCAAAGACAACTTTCCAGAAGGATATTCACTGCTCAATCCCCTTCACATCAGTCTACTCATGATGAGTAGTCATAGAGGACTCACTTCAGGTGACAAAGTGATTACAGTACTTGTCTACGATTACACTGTATTTTGTGACCGGCTCATCACAGCCTGCCCCTTGATGGTCAATGAACCACTGACTTCCTGATGGTCGTACTCCACTTGATCTGGCAAGAGACCTTGGTCTGGAGAAAATGGCTTGGACCCTTCTGAAGTGGGGAGGACAAACAAATCCGTTCCTCGGACATCCCAATGTATGTCACTTGGAGCAACTCGATAAGGCCTACAGGATCACAGGGATAGCTTCCGCCCTCAAGCAACACACAGCACAGTCTGTGAGGTCCTTCAGATCTGGACAAGAATTGGAACCCTCACACCTCAAAAGCTACCTACAGAACAAGCCCAAACTATCGGAAATCACAGATATCGCACTCTCGCTAATACCTGACAGATGGTTAACAGTAGGGAGGTTGCTGGGAGTGGATGAGGCCTTCCTAGAGACAACATTCGAAGCAGAAGACACGAATGAGAAGAAGTGTAGATGTGTTCTCAAATGGTGGTTGGAGAACTGCGCCAGTCCGTCATGGAATGAACTCCTAAGTGTAATTGAGCAGACAGATGCCAAGCAGCTGATACTGGAGAGGCTCAGGACTTCGTGTATTCAACCCTCTGCACGGATGTTGCCCATTCAACATTCAATCTCAGAACCTCACTGGTCAACCACTCTTGAATCGCCACACCTCCATCGCCAATGGTCCCACCCACTCAACACGACGGGAAGTGGACTGCTTCCTCAAGACCAACTGCTATTGCTACAGCAAACACAAATCCTACACAATTCCAACAATACTCACCATCATTACTATCCCCAAATGTCCTTTCCTCAACTCCCTCCTTGTACATCTTCACAACTACAGCTGTACAACCCTCACCCTCCCCAGTATCACAACGATCACCCCTCACCATCACCAAACATATATGAAGTACAGAGAGACCTGGTGGATAGAGTGGCCGCAGAGTGGTACAAACTGGGGATAGTTCTACAAGTGGAGACCTACGTGTTGAACAACATCACAGTCAACTCAGTACAGCAAGGCGTAGAGAAGTGCTGCATGGACCTTTTCATGAGGTGGTTGAGAGGGGACAAGGGTACGGGAAGTCTGCCGAGAACATGGGACACCATAATCCCAGCCGTTGAGGAAATAGACCCACCACTGGCACGAGAACTACATTCGAAATACAAGACTGGATGCCAGAAGCCATAGAACCACACAGAAGCCATAGATGAACATAGACGTGTTTCACATATTATGTATGTATGTACACATCCTACGTATGTGCTATATACAAACAGTATAATACACTTAATATGTTTGTCTGTATATTTACAGAGAATTGTTCTAGTTTACAATGAGTTGCTGTTATTGGTGTATAATAAACACTGTATAACACTGAATATGTTTGTTTGTGTATTTACAAGGAGTTGGAGTTGGGTAACAGGTGGATGCTAGTAACTGGAATTGTTATTACATAATATTATTTGAAAGAACCAATAATAATTATCACTTTTTCTGGGATGATCACTGTGAATATAACTGTTGTGGTTTAGCTATCACATTTGCAACTATGCCTATGAATACACTTACATACATACAGTGTAACACACTTCCTTGGTATATACCCTGGTTAGTATGCACTCCTGTCAATACATTATATGTACATACGTACACTTCACTCAGTCCCTGCCTCAAGTAGACTGAGTCAACAGTACTGATAGTGAGTACCTCTGATAAGAAGTATAGATTTGGTGTGCCCTTCAAGCTATGTATTCTCTAAGAAAGTTAGATTGTACACAGTCGAGCTGGGAGAGGAACACTGCTAAGAATGCCCAAATCTTGGGTACTGAGCCTTTCTCCTCAAGATTTGAGCATCATTCAAAGATTAGTTGCTGTACACAAGGTGATGACAATCAAGTGCAACCCATACAAATCAACTTCTAATGTTTACAAACTTTGGTGGATTTCCAGCTGTTTCCCATTAGTTAACACTTGTTTTCCTGTCCAGGGTGATAAGTTGTAAACGAAACAAGGAGTCAACAGCTGGAAAGTACCCTAGCTCATACTATGAATGAAATCCTTGGGTGATTTTCATGATTTTCAATCAATGAATCACCCCCCTGGCCTGTCTAGGAGATTTGACTAGCACACTCTCCAGTGACAACAGATCGATAACAGAAACGTGGTACAAAATGGTACAATGATATTGATAATCTGCACAATTATACCAACCTGGTCTGAATGGATGACCTTTTCCTCAACTCAGCAGTGAATGTACTTGACATGGAGGTACCATGATCTGTAGGATACGAGAACAACGGGTCATCAAACCAAGATCACAGTGTAGGTACGTCAAAGGCAAACATATGAGAAATGAGACAAGTACATACATACCCAGGAGTGTGTATTCTCATTAAAGGACACATTTCTCTCAGTGGAACAAACATATGCATATGTGTAACAGTATGCAATTTCATCTTGCAATGGCTGGTATTGAGTGTACTGGGGTGTACAGGACAAGAGAGTTAGAGGAAGGACACTCCATGGTGTTCTTTCACATGATTGTGATCCTTAACCATTGAACTAAGGCCCTCCCTAGTCTAAGGTCTGCACTATACCATTGCTGTGAGGAATAAACAGTGAGATCCCCCTTGATTAGGATTGTGTACAGTAAGGAATACCTGGACTAAAGAATCCCCCTTCCCAATGTTTTGATGATGTCATAGACCACAAAGGGTAACTCCCTAGAAAAGATCATGTGATCTCCTGAAGTAACATATCCGGGAAGAACAGGTTTCGAAGTGAAGGTAAGGTGCTAGCCTATAGTAACAAATGACTTCATTTCTGTACCAAATGGGACTACATTGATGGGATTGAACTGAAAGGAAACCTCCCACCTTCTAGTTGATTCTGTACATACACAAATAGTATGTACACACCCTAGTGAACCACACTCAAACATTATTGGGTGTCTTAGAGGATCAAAATGAATAGTACCAATAGTACCAATTGGAACATTTGTTCGGGTATTGGTAAGAGTGCTTACATCAAACAAGCCGCCCTTCTGGGGGAAAAATTGACACATAGATAGCTATGACAGATAATGGCTTTGAATACTAGCAACTAAACAGCTCTATGAAGACCAATAAGTGTTCTAACACAAACTGGTGAGGGGTCAGAGAAGGTTTTAGGAGGGCATAATGACATAGTGCGTAGGCTTATATAAAGTACGTAAATATGCACCTACGTACAAACCCACTACGAGTCACCAAATACACAGCTACTGTACAGTATAACTCACACAATGAGTGCACCATATTAACAATGGAACACTTTGTGATAGCCATAGCTTTGAATTTACAAAACTAACAATAGTCGATGCCTTGAAAATAGTGTGTTTGTGTGTGTGTTGAGTGTGCATGTGGGTGTTGTGTGTGTTGGGTGTATGAATGCTCATTGAATGTTGAATGTTCATTGTGTGAATGCTATGCATCAGTGAAACAAGTGAGACTGTGTGTACTGCCCTATACTAACTTTCAATCTTACACTTTTCAATTTTATGTTTACAGACTTCTCCAATTGTTCGGTGAAAGTAGACTCCTGCTATCAACAGAAATAACTCAGTTGAATCCAGATGGAATCGGCCACCATCAAAGAAGAATTTTTCCAAGCTGTGTGTTCGGGGAACACAGTTTCAACAAAATACCTACTCTCTACCGGATGCATTGATGTCAACTGTGTCGATGATTCGGGGTTCACCGCCCTTCATCATGCTGCCTCGCTGGACAGTACCACAATGATAAGACTGCTCCATGCACACCAGGCCAACATCAACGCCAGGATGAAGGATGAATCGGGAGCCGCACCGATACATGTGGCCACAATGTACGGCAGCTTAGATGCCATTGTCACACTACATCACCTAGGTTGTGACATTAGTGCATTCGACGACGATGACCTCACACCTCTACACTACGCAGTAGAGTCAGAAGACGTGAACACCGTTAGCCTCCTTCTGAAGCTCAATGCAAACGTCACAGCATGTGGTTCCAGTGGTGCTCCACTCCACATTGCAGCCAAAAAGGACAATTTGGAGATCATTCGGGTCCTTGTTCAAAATGGTCACCCCACTGACATAGATGTGCGAGATATAGAGGACTACACTCCCCTTCATGTGGCTGCTCAAAATGGCTGTGATAGGTCTGCAGCTCTACTTGTGTCGATGGGAGCAAATGTGCTCAGTAAAACAGCTGGAGGACAACCCGCATGTGACCTGGCCACGAGGAGCAGGTGTCCACTCGTTGTTAACATCCTGGCCTTTGTCAGGGAGGAGGTTCTCAGCAAATTCTCTCACTATGATCCTCTCGTGCAACGATTAGGAGCAGCTCTTCACCTTGCTACCCATCAAAACAGGATATCATCTGTGCATTACCTATTGAAGCAGGCAGGGTGTCCACCAGATGTTGAAGACAACACAGGTAGGACAGCACTGAGTATTGCAATTAATGACAACAACTTAGAAATGTGTAAGGAGCTTATAAGCCTGGGTGCCAATGTCAACCACGTCAGCAAGAATGGAGACATGCCGTTATTGACTGCAGCCTTCAATGGATATGTCCAGATTGTTGAGGAGCTCATTCGAAATGGAGCTGAAGTTGACAAAGTATCTAGAGACTACGGCAGTGCTCTTCACCAAGCAGCATATGGTGGTCACACAGATGTAGTCAAGATCCTACTAGCCCATGGATGCCCAATAGATATTGTTGATTCCTACCAGCTTACTATACTAACGTGGGCTGCAGAAGAGGAAAATGTAGCAATGTGTCAAGAAGTAATTGCTCAGGATCAATTACGTTATAAGAAGCTCTCGGCATCAGACATCATTGGAAGCATAGCATGGTCTGCTGCTGGCAACAGCGAGAAGATTCTTCAATTTCTCATCGAGACGTTGGACTTGTACAGAACGCAGGATATGACAGAGTTGGCCATGACGTATGGAATCCCGCACTTCATCTTCTACAGTTCAATTAAGCAACTGATGCAGCCCGCCATCGAGTTCAACAACAAGTACTGTTGTCCTGAAGATGAGGGGGATCTCCCGGGATTTCTCCACGTGGCTGCCATCAATGGTAATGTGGATGTCTTTTCCATTTTATCCGACTCACAAGTGGAGAAGCAGATCGGCCAACTCAAGGATGTGTCCAAAGTATACTCAATGTTCTTCACAGACAACTTTCCAGAAGGATATTCACTCCTCAATCCCCTTCACATCGGTCTACTCATGATGAGTAGTCAAAAAGCTTCACGTGGAGAATTCATTCTTAACGGCAAAGTGATTTCAGCACTTATCTACGATTACACTGTCTTTTGTGACCAGCTCATCACAGCCTGCCCCTCAATAGTCAATGAACCACTTCCTGATGGCCGCACTCCACTCGATCTGGCAAGAGACCTTGGTCTGGAGAAAATGGCTTGGACCCTTCTGAAGTGCGGAGGACAGACGAACCCGTTCCTCGGACATCCCAATGTACGTCACTCGGAGCAACTCGATAAGGCCTACAGGATCACAGGGATAGCTTCCGCCCTCAAGCAACACACAGCACAGACTGTGATGTCCTTCAGATCTGGACAAGAATTGGAACCCTCACACCTCAAAAGCTACCTACAGAACAAGCCCAAACTATCGGAAATCACAGATATCGCACTCTCGCTAATATCTGACAGATGGTTAACAGTAGGGAGGTTGCTGGGAGTGGATGAGGCCTTCCTAGAGACAACAATCGAAGCAGAAGACACAAATGAGAAGAAGTGTAGACGTGTTCTCAAATGGTGGTTGGAGAACTGCACCAGTCCGTCATGGAATGAACTCCTAAGTGTAATTGAGCAGACAGATGCCAAGCAGCTGATACTGGAGAGGCTCAGGACTTCGGGTATTCAACCCTCTGCACGGATGTTCCCCATTCAACAGTCAATCTTGGAACCTCACTGGCCAAACACTTTTGAATCACCACACCCCCATCGCCAATGGTCCCACCCACTCAACACTACAGGAAGTGGACTGCTCTCTCAAGACCAACTGCTATTGCTACAGCAAACACAAATCCTACACAATTCCAACAATACTCACCATCATTACTATCCCCAACTGTCCTTTCCTCAACTCCCTCCTTGTCCATCTTCACAACTACAGCTGTACAACCCTCCCCCTCCCCAGTATCACAACAATCACCCCTCACAATCACCAAACATATTATACCAAGTACAGAGAGACCTGGTGGATAGAGTGGCCGCAGAGTGGTACAAACTGGGGATAGTTCTACAAGTGGAGACGTACGTGTTGAACAACATCACAGTCAACTCAGTGCAGCAAGGCGTCGAGAAGTGCTGCATGGATCTTTTCATGAGGTGGTTGAGAGGGGACAAGGGTACGGGAAGTCTGCCGAGAACATGGGACACCATAATCCCAGCCGTTGAGGAAATAGACCCACCGCTGGCAAGAGAACTACATTCAAAATACAAGACTGGATGCCAGAAGCCATAGAATCACATAGAAGCCATACATAAACATAGACATGTATATTTCACATATGTACACATACTATGTATGTACTGTATTCAAACACTGTAATACACTGAATATATTTGTAATGTTTGTTATATTTTACAATGACTTTTCTTGCTTACAATGAGTTGCTGTTGTTACTGTATGTAAACACTGTATAACACTGAATATATTTGTTGGTATATTTACAAAGAGTTGTTTTTGTTTACGATGAGTTGCTGCTATTGGTGTATATAAACACTGTATAACACTGAATATGTTTGTTTGCGTATTTACAAGGAGGTGGAGTTGCATAACAGGTGGATGCTAGTAACCAGAACTGCTATTACATATTTAAAAGTTCTAACACTAACTGTGGGCCATTTATAAAAGAAAACACAAAATAACAGAAATTCAAAGGACTGCTAGCTAGCCTGACTCTGCACACGCCCCATGGGTGGAAAGTGCGGAAGACGGTCTAGCCCAAATAGGGATTAGTTCACACCTTGGTATTACATGAACACTAATTGTGTAAGATGGCGGACCCTCCTTCAAGCAGATGAAATCGTGTGTACGAACTACAGTTACATAGGAACTGCAGTTGCTGAAGCTATCCTGACAATTGCGCAAGATTCTTCTTCGGGCTTTTCGGCACATGTACGCTCTGAATGCAGCGAATGACACCAAAGGGATGATTTCGAATTGATGCAATATATTTCAATAGATTTATCATACCCAGTTGGTAGGCGGACTATGTTGTCCTCCCCAAAAAATACACCAGTAATACCATCTGTATGCCTATGAATACAATTATATACCTACAGTGTGGCTTGCTTCCTCAGTAGTTCTACAGTGGAACCTCTCTATAAAGGACAAATTGGGACCAGGTAATTTGTCCACTGTAAAGAGAGGTTGTCCACTCTTCAGAGGTGAAAAATGTATTAGCACTATAGGCAAATCTATGTTTGGTGCCTTGGTGTCAATACATTATAAGTACATACGTACATACACTTTACTCAGTCCCTGCCTCAAGTAAACAGAGTCAACAGTACTGATAGTGAGTACCTCTGATCAGAAGTACAGATTTTGTGTGCCCTTCAAGTAATGTACTCTCTAAGAAAGTTGGATTGTACACAGTCGAGCTGGGAAAGGAACACTGCTAAGAATGCCCAAATCTTGGGTACTGAGCCTTTCTCCTCAAGATTTGAGCATCATTCAAAGGTTATTTGCTGTACACAAGGTGATGACAATCAAGTGCAACCCATACAAATCTACTTCTAATGTTTACAAACTTTGGTGGATTTCCAGCTGTTTATCATTAGTTAACACTTGTTTTCCTGTCCAGGGTGATAAGTTGTAAACAAAACAAGGAGTCAACAGCTGGAAAGTACCCTAGCTCATACTGTGAATGGAATCCTTTGGTGATTTTCATGATTTTTCAATCAATGAATCACCCCCTGGCCTGTCTAGGAGATTTGACTAGCACACTCTCGAGTGACAACAGATCGATAACAGAAACTTGGTACAAAATGGTACAATGATATTGATAATCTGCACAATTATACCAACCTGGTCTGAATGGATGACCTTTTCCTCAACTCAGCAGTGAATGTACTTGACATGGAGGTACCATGATCTGTAGGATACGAGAAGAACGGGTCATCAAACCAAGATCACAGTGTAGGTACGTCAAAGGCAAACATGTGAGAAATGAGACAAGTACATACATACCCAGGAGTGTGTATTCTCATCAAAGGACACATTTCCCTCAGTGGAACAAACATATACATATGTGTAACAGTGTGCAATTTCATCTTGCAATGGCTGGTATTGGGTGTACTGGGGTGTACAGGACAATAGAGTTAGAGGAAGGACACTCCATGGTGTTCTTTCACATGATTGTGATCCTTAACCATTGAACTAAGGCCCTCCCTAGTCTAAGGTCTGCACTATACCATTGCTGTGAGGAATAAACAGTGAGATCCCCCTTGATTAGGATTGTGTACAGTAAGGAATGCCTGGACTGTTCAAAGTTTCCCCTTCCAAATGTTTTAATGATGTCATAGACCACAAAGGGTAACTCCCTATGAGAGATCTTATGATCTCTTGAAGTGACATCTGAGAAGAACAGGTTTTGGAGTGAAGGTAAGGTGCTAGCCTATAGTAACAAATGACTTCATTTCTGTACCAAATGGGACTACATTGATGGGATTGGACTGAAAGGAAACCTCCCACCTTCTAGTTGATTCTGTACATACACAAAATAGCATGTACACACCCTAGTGAGCCACACTCAAACATTATTGGGTGTCTTTGAGGATCAAAATGAAACCAATAGTACCAATTGGAACATTTGTTGGGTTTTGGTAAGAGTGCTTACACCAGACAAACCACCCTTCTGGGGGAAAAATTGACCAAATACCAAATACACAGCTACTGTACAGTATAACTCACACAATGAGTGCACCATATTAACAATGGAATACTTTGTAATAGCCATGGCTTTGAATTTACAAAACTAACAATAGTCAATGCCTTGAAAATAGAATGTGTGTGTGTGTTTGTGTGTTGAGTGTGCATGTGGGTGTTGTGTGTGTTGGGTGCATATGCATATCATTATGTATGAATGTTCATTGAGTGGTGAATGTTCATTGTGTGAATGCTGTGCATCAGTGAAACAAGTGAGACTGTGTGTACTGCCCCATACTAACTTTCAATCTCACACTTTTCAATTTTTGTTTACAGACTTCTCCAATTGTTCAGTGAAAGTAGACTCCTGCTATCAACAGACATAACTCAGTTGAATCCAGATGGAATCGGCCACCATCAAAGAAGAATTTTTCCAGGCTGTGTGTTCGGGGGAAACAGTTTCAACCAAATACCTACTCTCTACCGGATGCATTGATGTCAACTGTGTTGACGATTCGGGGTTCACTGCCATTCACCATGCTGCCTCGCTGGACAATACCACAATGATAAGACTGCTCCACGCACACCAGGCCAACATCAATGCCAGGATGCAGGACCAATCAGGAGCTGCACCGATACATGTGGCCACAATGTACGGCAGTTTAGACGCCATTGTCACACTACATCAGCTAGGTTGTGACATTAGTGCATTCGACGACGATGACCTCACACCTCTACACTACGCAGTAGAGTCGGAAGACGTGAACATTGTTAGCCTCCTTCTGAAGCTCAATGCAAACGTCACAGCATGTGGTTCCAGTGGTGCTCCACTCCACATTGCAGCCAAAAAGAACAATTTGGAGATCATTCGGGTCCTTGTTCAAAATGGTCACCCCGCTGACATAGATGTGCGAGATATAGAGGACTACACTCCCCTTCACGTGGCTGCTCAAAATGGCTGTGATAGGTCTGCAGCTCTACTTGTGTCGATGGGAGCAAATGTGCTCAGTAAAACAGCTGAAGGACAATCTGCATGTGACCTGGCCACAAGGAGCAGGTGTCCACTTGTTGTTAACATCCTGGCCTATGTCAGTGAAGATGTTCTCAGCAAATTCTCTCACTATGATCCTCCTGTGCAACGATTAGGAGCAGCCCTTCACCTTGCTACCCATCAAAACAGGAAATCGTCAGTCAATTTCCTATTGAAGCAGGCAGGGTGTCCACCAGATGTTGAAGACAACACAGGTAGGACAGCACTGAGTATTGCAATTACTAACAACAACTTAGAAGTGTGTAAGGAGCTTATAAACCTGGGTGCCAATGTCAACCACATCAGCAAGAATGGAGTCAGGCCAATATTGACTGCAGCCTTCAATGGATACATCCAGATTGTCGAGGAGCTCATTCGAAATGGAGCAGAAGTTGACAAAGTATCTAGAGAGTACGGTAGTGCTCTTCACCAAGCAGCATCTGGTGGTCACACAGATATAGTCAAGATCCTATTAGCCCATGGATGCCCAATAGATATTGTCGATTCCTACCAGCTTACTGTACTAACGTGGGCTGCAGAGTATGAAAACCTAGCAATGTGTCAAGAAGTGATTGCTCAGGACCAATTATGTTATAAGAAGCTCTCGGCATCTGCCATCATTGGTAGCATGGGGTGGTCTGCTGCTGGCAACAGGGAGAAGATTGTTCAATTTCTCATCGAGACGTTGGATCTGTACAGAACACAGGATATGACAGAGTTGGCCATGACGTATGGCATCCCGTACTTCATCTTCTACAGTTCAATGAAGAAATTGTTGATGCCCGCCATCGAGTTCAACAAGAAGTACTGTTACAAGGACCAGGGGGATCTCCCAGGATTTCTCCATGTGGCTGCCATCAATGGCAATGTGGATGTCTTCTCCACTTTATCTGACTCACAAGTGGAGAAGCAGATCAGCCAACTCAAGGATGTGTCCAAAGTATATTCTATGTTCTTCAAAGACAACTTTCCAGAAGGATATTCACTCCTCAATCCCCTTCACATCAGTCTACTCATGATGGGCAATCAAGAAGCTATACATTCAAAATTCATTCTTAACAGCAAAGTGATTTCAGCACTTGTCTACGATTACACTGTCTTTTGTGACCGGCTCATCACAGCCTGCCCCTCAATAGTCAATGAACCACTTCCTGATGGTCGCACTCCACTTGATCTGGCAAGAGACCTTGGTCTGGAGAAAATGGCTTGGACCCTTCTGAAGTGGGGAGGACAGACGAACCCGTTCCTCGGACATCCCAATGCACGTCATTTGGAGCAACTTGATAAGGCCTACAGGATCACAGGGATAGCTTCCGCCCTCAAGCAACACACAGCACAGACTGTGATGTCCTTCAGATCTGGACAAGAATTGGAACCCTCACACCTCAAAAGCTACCTACAAAACAAGCCCAAACTATCAGAAATCACAGATATCGCACTCCCACTAATATCTGACAGATGGTTAACAGTAGGGAGGTTGCTGGGAGTGGATGAGGCCTTCCTTGAGACAACATTCGAAGCAGAAGACACGAATGACAAGAAGTGTAGACGTGTTCTCAAATGGTGGTTGGAGAACTGCGCCAGTCCGTCATGGAGTGAACTCCTAAGTGTAATTGAGCAGACAGATGCCAAGCAGCTGATACTGGAGAGGCTCAGGACTTCATGTATTCAACCCTCTGCACGGATGTTGCCCATTCAACATTCAATCTCAGAACCTCACTGGACCACCACTTTTGAATCGCCACACCCCCATCGCCAATGGTCCCACCCACTCAACACCACAGGAAGTGGACTGCTCTCTCAAGACCAACTGCTATTGCTACAGCAAACACAAATCCTACACAATTCCAACAATACCCACCATCATTACTATCCCCAACTGTCCTTTCCTCAACTCCCTCCTTGTCCATCTCAGCAACTACAGCTGTACAACCCTCTCCCTCACCAGTATCACAACGATCACCCCTCACAATCACCAAACATATTATACGAAGTACAGAGCGACCTGGTGGATAGAGTTGCCGCAAAGTGGCATGAACTGGGAATATTTCTACAAGTGGAGACGTACGTGTTGAACAACATCACAGGCACCTCAGCACAGATAAGTGTCGAGAAGTGCTGCATGGATCTTTTCATGAGGTGGTTGAGAGGGGACAAGGGTACGGGAAGTCTGCCGAGAACATGGGACACCATAATCCCAGCCGTTGAGAAAATAGACCCACCGCTGGCACGAGAACTACACTCAAAATACAAGACTGGATG
Organism: Chondrilla cf. caribensis; assembly: GCA_964020155.1. Lineage (NCBI taxonomy): Eukaryota > Metazoa > Porifera > Demospongiae > Chondrillida > Chondrillidae > Chondrilla > Chondrilla cf. caribensis. The sequence continues at coordinate 706,456 of OZ026550.1, read as the reverse complement.
CCAGAAGCCATAGAACCACATAGAAGCCACACATGAACGTCGATGTGTTTCACATATGTACATACATACTTTGCATGTACTGTATACAAACACTGTAATACACTGAATATATTTCTTACACATTGTATTTGCATATTTACAATGGGTTTTTCTTGTTTACAAGGAGTTGCTGTTGTCACTGTATGTAAACACTATTACACTGAATATAATATGTGTTTATTTGTATAGTTGCAAGAAGTTGCATAACAGATGGATGCTAGTAACCATACACACAGAACGACTACACAGCATATGTAAAAGAACCGATTTATGTGATTATATTGTATGTATAATATTATCATTACTATTATCATTACTTCTATTATTAGTATAATTATTACCATTACTATTAGTATTACTATTATTATGCTATAAGATTAGCATGTCTGCTTATTACTACACTCACTGCTGTATAATATACCAGGTGAATCCCCCATCATCCACCATGTAACCCTCCATCTACTACAATCTCCTAGTACCAATACAACATACCTGTACCAGTGAATATCCAGTTAATCCACCATATTTTCAGAAAAAGGATCATGACGGATTAAAAAAATTCACCGTGGCACATATGCACTCTTGCCTGTCATACGTATATGGTATCGTACACACTCGTAAAACACAATTTCGCTGATGCCAACCATATATGGTATGGTACACACTCGTACAACACAATTTTACTGAGGCCAACCATATATGGCATAGTACACACTCGTACAACACAATTTCACTGAGGCCAACCATATATGGTATGGTACACACTCATATAACACAATTTTACTGAGGCCGACCATATATGGTATGGTACACACTCGTACAACACAATTTTACTGAGGCCAACCATATATGGTATGGTACACACTCGTACAACACAATTTTACTGAGGCCGACCATATATGGTATGGTACACACTCGTACAACACAATTTTACTGAGGCCGACCATATATGGTATGGTACACACTCGTACAACACAATTTTACTGAGGCCGACCATATATGGTATGGTACACACTCGTATAACACAATTTCACTGAGGCCGACCATATATGGTATGGTACACACTCGTATAACACAATTTCACTGAGGCCAACCATATATGGTATGGTACACACTCGTACAACACAATTTTACTGAGGCCAACCATATATGGTATGGTACACACTCGTACAACACAATTTCACTGAGGCCAACCATATATGGTATGGTACACACTCGTACAACACAATTTCACTGAGGCCAACCATATATGGTATGGTACACACTCGTAAAACACAATTTCGCTGACGCCAACCATATATGGCATAGTACACACTTGTACAAGATAATTTCACTGAGGCCAACCATATATGGCATAGTACACACTTGTAACACAATTATTGTACTGAGGCCAACCATATTATATGTATACACATAT
>OZ026550.1:697500-700000 GCA_964020155.1 Chondrilla cf. caribensis | reverse complement strand
ATGAACATCAACACTAATGAATGTGTTGTGTATTCGTATTTGGATTCTTACTTGACATGGTGAGGGCTTTAGCCTCGCTGGCTACTATTCGAGACACCCACAAATACACAAATCGGTACAATGACTGATCACATACACACAGGGAATTCAGACCATGTCTATGTTAGCCTGGTCGTCTCTTGTGTCTTCCCATGTGTTGGTAGTATGGGAAAACTCCACTAGGACGCTGGGATGTACACTGCTATAGAGTCCACTAGGACTGTAATGTACACTGCTATAGAGTCCACTAGGACTGTAATGTACATCTTTATAGAATCCACTAGGACTGTAATGTACATTGCTATAGAGTCCACTGGACTGTAATGTACACTGCTATAGAGTCCACTGGACTGTAATGTACACTGCTATAAAGTTCACTAGGACTGTAATGTACATTGCTATAGAGTCCACTGGACTGTACATTTGCATTGCTTCAGGTTCTACACGGATAGCCTCCTCGTGCATTCGAAGACGTCGTGGATATGAAGAAATCCAAAGTGGCTCCTCCAGTTCTTCCTCGTCCTCATCCCTGACCAGCGACGAGGAGGAGCGAGACGCTCTGAGGAAACAGGAAGAGCGGGATATTCGTCAGAAACTGAAGTTCCATTTCATGAATCCCTTTCAGAAGTGGAAATATAGTCGAAGAAGAAGATTCCCCTTCAAGCTGGTGTTACAGCTCATAACAGTCATTTTGGTTACTGCTCAGGTTAGTACAGCCGCATGCTAGCTTACATTGAATAGACCAACCCTCTATAATACAGACACAAGTACAGTAGGATCGCATTAACTCGACTATTGGTTAACTCGAACATCGTGCTAAATTGAACAAAGTTCAAAGTCCCTGGACAAGCGCTATACACAAATATAGGAAAGTCTCTCGTTAGTTCGAATGTCAATCGCGTTAACTGGAACATTTTAGAGGAGCATATCATTACTAAACTGTGCATTTGACAACAATAGAAGTAATAGAGTCAATAAGTTATAGTTCCATTGTTTCTAGCTCCCTTCGTAGTGTATTTTATCACTCAATTGTGAAGCAAAAATAGGTAAATTGATGGTCGTGTGGGTCTGTTTAGGTCAATATCCACGTAACTACGTACAGTGAAACCTCTATTAAAGGACTCTCCCAATAAAGGACACCATAGAAAATACCTCTCTACAAAGGACACTTTCTTAGACCCCAAAAATGAACTTCCCTATAGTGTTAATACATTTTTCACCTCTGAAGAGTGGACAACCTCTTTACAGTGGACAAATTAGCTGGTCCCAATGTGTCCTTTATAGAGAGGTTCCACTGTGTTGATTAGTCTGCATTATAACCAAGGCATTGTACTAAGGGTCTTGTAATGGGCTCTTTGAAGGTGAAGGTGATAATAGGTTGATTGTCACTATTCTCCAGTGCCTCTATGTTATGTCTACTAACATGTCTGCTACCTGCGTGATATACAAAGTAAAGTCACCACACGGTCTGTGGCAGCATCATACATGACTGTACTCTATACAATGCAGTACATACTCTGTAGGTCATCCTGTTTGGCAACAAGAAGACAGAGTTGACTAAGTTCATCCTGGGGAACACGGAAACGATAAAACACGTCTTCCTGGATACTGGATCTCTGGATCCCGATAACATGGCAGTTTACACTATGGAAGAACTGTACCACCAGTTAAGCACTGGAGTACAAGCTGTGAGTGTGTGTGTGTGTGTGTGTGTGTGTGTGTGTGTGTGTGTGTGTGTGTGTGTGTGTGTGTGTGCGTACGTGTGTGTGTGTGAGTGAGTGAGTGTGTGTGTGTGTGTGTGTGTGTGTGTGTGTGTGTGTGTGTGTGTGTGTGTGTGTGTACATATTATCTCTCTCTGTTGGGTGTAAGTTTTACTCCTTAGCAATTCAATACCTATGTGCATAGGTTCCTTATAGACAGGTTCAACTATGCCAGGAGACACTACATTCAGTGTATCCTGTCCTCTGTGACCAGGTTACACCCTCCCCTCCTCTTCCCTCCAGTACTACGACATAAAGGAGATCGCGGTTGCTCCTTACGACTACTTCGATGACCACAATGAGGGCTCTCCTGTCATTTCCATATGCTATGAGCAGTATGACGACTACAAATCTGACCCGTCTGAAGGGAAATTCTACTTTTCATCAAAAACACACTGGAGTGAGTTCTGTTACATGAGCACACACGTGCAAACACACACACGCGCACGTATGCACGCACATGCACACGTACGCAGGTACGCATGCACACACACACACACACACACACACACACACACACACACACACACACACACACACACACCACACACACACACACACACACACACACACACACACACCACACACACACACACACACACACACACACACACACACATACACACCATACACACACACACACACACACACACACACACACACACACACACACACACACACACACACTGATAACTATGTCC
>OZ026550.1:662500-692500 GCA_964020155.1 Chondrilla cf. caribensis | reverse complement strand
TGTGCCCTTCAAGGTACTCACTGAGCAAGCTGGACTGTTCATGCATGCATTATCTAGTACATATGTACATACAAATGTACATACGCTTTAAAACATTCCCACACATGTGAATATGCACACACACGCACACACACATGCACACACATACACACACATGCGTGCACACACACGCACACACACATGCACACACATACACACACATGCGTGCACACACACACACACACACACACACACACACACGCACACACACACACACACACACACACACACACACACACACACACACACACAACATACACACATGCATACCTCACAGTGATTCTCTCCTGCAGGACACACGGCAAGGCCTCGACTCGGTCCCCTGCTCAGTATGAAGGAAGATCAGAGTGAAGGAGATGACTTTGTGTCCTTGAACTCCATCAGCCCAAAACCTTCTCCAAGACTATCAAGAAGGTGTGATGTTCCTTGTAGTATGTGTTCATATTTGATACTGTGTGTACAGTGGAACACCTCTCTTTTAAGGACATCTTAGGAGCTCCATTATTAGGTCCTTATTACAGAGGTTTCCTCAATTCAGAGGTCATTTTAAACACTACCATACTACACCAGGACACAGAATGGTGTCCTTATTACAGAGGTTTTCCTAATTCATAGGTTTGTAATAGAGACTCATTGTATTAGAGAGAGAAAGTATAAATGGTGTTTAGTTATGCATGTGTTCATGTATGATTGATTGTGAGTGTGTGTATTTGTGTTTTTATTGCATCCAGTATGACCTAGCTACACACACACACACACACACACACACACACACACACACACACACACACCACTTAATATACTGTTCCTCTGATATTTTATCGTAACAGTCTCCCAGTTGTCACTCCACAAGCTGGTGAAGGTCAGCTCAGAGATGATGACAACAATGATGGATTTGGTGATTAGACAGATGTTGGCTAAATGTACAATAACAATAATAGCACCATTCACTTGTGTAATTATAATTACAATTATTATTTAAATCATTGTTTGATGAACAGTGTGCACGTCTTATTATGTTAATCTGTGCATTGTGTGATAATACAAATATGTACCTATGTGGTGCTTGCTGATTTTAATCTCTGTTGAATTTAAGTATGGTGATTTTACAGTGGGTGGTTGATGGTTAGGTGTGTGTACGTGTGTGTGTGTGTGTGTGTGTGTGTGTGCGTGCATGCGTGTGTGTGTGTGTGTGTGTGTGTGTGTGTGTGTGTGTGTGTGTGTGTGTGTGTTTACATGTGTATGTGTTTACATGCGTGTGTGCGTGCATATGCATTGGTACATATTGCATAGCTCCTACCCTCCAAGGAGTGCGACGGTCATACAAGCAGACACTGTACTATAATACGCATGTTACAATTCGGACCTGGCCCAACAGGACTTCATCTGCTGTTATAATAATTAGATAGCATCCGTTACCATAGAAATGGTACTAATATACAGCAATAATTTTATAATGTATAAAGCGCTAGCAACAGCATAACATGTTAGCAATGGATGCTATACTGGTTAAGACACTGGACACTCAAGCAGCATGGCATTATAAAAAACACTCACCCTCGGTATTTTCATATTGCCCTCGTGCCCATGTAATAACCACTAAGTAATATCTGGTAATCGGCACCCCCAGCGGAACAAACCAATGTAAGCTTTTCCCCATTGTTTCGTTTATGCAGATGGCCCGGTCTAATGAGTAGGTATGAATTAATTATAATCACGTATTTTGGGGAATTAGCTGGTTTTTATACTAGCCTACGGGTGAATGCAGCGCCAGGTATACGGAGGTACCAGTGACGACGCGACCCGTAAGTACAGTGGGCCCATACCAGGCTATGCTATCCAGTTCCGAGTGGGGTATGTAATACAGAAAACCAGGTGCGCGTGTATATATAGGTAGCAGTTATCGTACGTGTGTACATGTGTGTCGGAGTTAATCTGAAGGGTACGAACGCATCGATCCGCGATTGTAGTTCGTCTTATGTGGTGATCCGACCAGCTATAGCGGAACTCCTCTACACGTATGGCTTTTCTCCCCTAGTTGACGATTGTAGTACTTAATATTTTAGCTTCACCCGCAGTACGTTAATTCTCCTGTTTTGCCAACTCCCTGCATTTGATGGAAGGTCTTGTACGATATGAGATTGTTGAGCTAGGAGAAAGAGTGGGTTATACTGTGATTCGCGCGTGTGTGTGTCGATTAAATTTTATTTCCATAGATTCGTATAGGGTGATTGAAAATCATTTCGAAAGCCCGGCTTGATAAAAACCGCTTAAAAAACGCTCTAAGTTACCCCAATTCGGCTCCACCAAGGTTTTAAAACGCACTACCAGGTAGGACATGTCAACATCGAACGCGGAAACCAGTAACTCGATCATAAGTAATATTAATTCTAACATTTTAATTTACTTATTTATATTAAGAATAGTAGTATTATAATCATAAGTAATGAGGACTGTTCCTTTTCATAGAACATTCTGAACATGGCTAACTTCTCTGCACCAAGATCCATGGCAAGGTATGTAGCCAGTAAGTCCAAGAAAAGACTGTCAGTGAAGAGAAACAGCGAATTGAAAGGTACACCAACTGCAGCTGATAGGGAACTGCAGGTAAAACTCAAGTATGATGCATGTACACACACTCCAATGAGTGCATGGTTGCCTGAGCTATTATCATGTACACTGCATGTACGTATGTCTGTTTCAAACACGTATGCATACACTCAAATGCAACATACACACGCACGCACACGCACACACACACACACACACACACACACACACACACACACACACACACACACACACACACACACCAATCTTACCTCTCCTACTCAGATGTTTCCAACTCCTCTCACAAGTGAAAGAAATTCAATATCAATGACGGGATCCGAGGAAGTCTTGTTCCAGCCCTACCTACCACATAGAGGCACTTCCCAGGGTCGGAGTTTCTCGATTCAAGTGGACCCGCCCAGTGACCACCTCGGAGACCACCTCGGAGACCACCCTGGTGACATACTTAGCGACTCTTCCTTGTCTTCTGAAACTTGTCGTGTGCCAAGTCTGAAGCAAGTAGGGCAGCAACTTTACAACTATACCATTGGTATGTGTATATTTGCCCTTTCAAGTAATAATTAGTTGTACACTGTCTATACTACATAAAAAATTTTAAGACCTACACACACAACACACACACAACACACACACACACACGCAAACACACACACACACACACACACACACACACACACACACACACACACACACACACACACACACACAAGCAAATACACACACACACGTGTACACAGTCACACATACAGTATGTACACATGTTCACACACACATACACACACACACACACACACACACACACACACACACACACACACACACACACACACACACATTCTAGCATACTGCAAACTATTTACTCACCTCAATTCCATCTTAATATTTTCTCGGTGAAGGATCTACCGGCTTGCAGAAATGTTCATCCAAACCAACTAGTGAAGAAGAAGTAGGAAGAGGAGAAGAGGAAGAAGAAATGGATGCTTTGAGGTCAAGAGAAGAAAACATAGTTCGAGAGAAATTAAAGTTCCATTTCATGAATCCCTTTCAGAAGTGGAAGTACAGAAAGAAGCGAAGGTTTCCTATCAAACTTGTTTTGCAGTTGATGGCCGTTGCCATGGTAACTGCCCAGGTTGGTGTCCACATGATGTGATCATAAACTGCAATGACTGGCCTACGATAAGGCATTGAAACAAGCTATAAATGACCCACAAGGTCACTCCTTGTTATCACATGTTTCTCTTGTCAAGATTTGTTCACTATCATATACACTACTGAAGCAAACCAAGAAATGTTCACAACTGGTTCGTGTGAAGCACTTCAGCTGATTTACAATTGTGTTGAGGGTGTTTCTCTTAATGAACTTCTTGCCGCAGTGTTAGCAATTTTTCGAGACTTGGTGACTTATGCAGAGTTATACTAAAACTGAAAATGCAAACCCCGACTCAAAGCTGTTTTTATGTACCAGGAGTGTCTTTTACAATGTACTTAGGTTATCCTGTTTGGTGAAAAGAAGACGCAGTTAACCAAGTTCATCCTGGGGAACACAGAAACAATAAAACATGTCTTCCTCGATACTGGATCTCTGGATCCCGATAACATGGCAGTTTACACTATGGAAGAACTGTACCATCAGTTGGGCACTGGAGTACAAGCTGTGAGTGTGCATGTGTGTGTGAGTGTGTGTGTGTGTGTGTGTGTGTGTGTATATGTATATGTGTGTGTGTGTGTGTCTGTGTGTGTGTGTGTGTGTGTGTGTGTGTGTGTGTGTGTGTGTGTGTGTGTGTGTGTGTGTGTATGGAAGAACTGTACCGCCAGTTGAACACTGGAGTACAAAGTGTGAGTGGGTGTGGGTGTAAATGTGGGTGTACATCATCATCACAAGTGCATCCTCTCCATTTTCTACAGTTTTATAACATAAGGGATATTTCTGTGGCCCCTTACGACTATTTTCAAGATAGTGCTGGGGACTCCACCCCCATCCATGTTCACTATGAGCACTATCAACAATTCACCTCTGATCCATCAAACGAGAAGTTATTTTTTTCATCTGATACCCTCTGGAGTAGGTCACATACACACATGCACGTACACGCATACCCACATACACACATGTACACATGCATACACGCATGCACACACACACACACACACACACACACACACACACACACACACACACACACACACACACACACACACACACACACACACACACACACACACACACACACACACACACACACACACACACACACACACACACACACACATACACACACACACACATACACACACACACACACAGGTTACTTTATCTCTACTTATCATGTACGTAGCAATTTTTCCTGTTTACGAGGACAACAACAGCATGTCATGTGCACAGCATCACCTTGGCAACTGCTCCATACAAGCCCAAATAGAACAGTATATCAATGCTTCAAACTTAGCCAGGTATAATGCCTACAATGGCATGTAGTGTGTACAGTGTACCTTAAGCTTGTAATGGTAACAAATGCACTTTGTGTGTTTTGTGGGAACGTATTGTTCATTATCATTGTAAAGATCATTGTTACTTTCAGCGTGTGTACAGTTACAGTTCGTGTGTCCTATTGTTGTAGTTTCATTGAACACATGCACACACACGCGCGCACACACACACACACACACACACACACACACACACACACACACACACACACACACACACACACACACAGTCCAACTCCTTATTTTAGCACACATTTTTTACTCAGTCATGTCAGCTATCTCTTACTAACTTCAATAAGCAGTACAGATTGCTATGCATGAGCAATTAGAACCCTTTTATCCTCTGCCATACTTGTATGTATGTGTACATACTTGTATTAGTCATTTCCCAATGCTGTGAAGCACAGATAATTCACGCTGAGCGTGTATGTCATTTGTAGGTCAATACTATGTATAAAATTGTAAAAATGGAAGGTCTGTACCATTCTTCCACCTGGTACCCACTTGATCAATTAATCCATTACAATGAAACCTGTCCTGTGACCTGTACTGTGCAGATATATGACCTGTTCTGTACCATATATACATATGCACACGCACGCACACACACACACACACACACACACACACACACACACACACACACACACACACACACACACACACACACACACAATAGGGAATATTTTCTATGCGTTCTGACATTATATGTACTGTACAATGTTGACATAATTTTCTTGTAGTGTCAAAACCATACAACTGCCCTTTTCTCTTTCAACATTTTACATTGATGAAAGTGAGACCAATTATGTCTCCTGTGTTAGATTGGATGTTAATGTGAGTGTGTGTGTGTGTGTGTGTGTGTGTGTGTGTGTGTGTGTGTGTGTGTGTGTGTGTGTGTGTATGTATATTTGTGTGTGTATATTTGTGTGTTTGCTACTTACATAGGTGTGTGTGTTATTTAGTCTTCGTATGTGGGTAAGTATTATAAGAATGAATATCATTTCATTTTCATTCTCTATCTCTCTGCTGGTGTCTGTTCCTGACTGGTTCAAACCTGTTCCAACCTGTTTATACATATTCACCTACATTCTACTCAGGTCACATTCACAAACACACTACTAAAAGGTAACATCCCAATTGATGTGGTTGTAGGCGCTCACTTTGATCGCTGTAGACAATCCAGTCTGAAAGACCAACAATTCAGTGAGTGTAGTACTTACATGTTACCCGCTTGCCACTTTATGACGTTGGAGCCTAAATCACTTTCACAACCAGTTAGTTGTGATAGACACAAACGCACCACACCGGTTTAGTTAAACTACAAAAACGATTTAACAGAATCGCTTTAAGATTACTCCAGTGTAAAAAAGGATGAAGCAATACACACAGAATGTAGAAAATGCACACTGTACATACATGCACACAGTATGCATACACACTACTTACATACGTGTGACCATGCTTTGCTCTTCAGTATCTGCAGTTTTTCAACAATATGTCGCTTTGGACATTTGTGTGTTTCTGGTTGTCGCGGTGTACACCGTTCTGTGCCTGAGGTCTATCATCAACACATTCAGATTGGCTCACGTGAGTGACATTCATGTGTGCATACATGCATGCATGAATGCACTTGTTATGCTGTTAATTCATTACGTACGTCACTTGTGACCACTCACTCATTGTGCATGACTCAGTCTTACCAACTTTTAAGATGAGAAATTATAATGTTATATTATATTACTATCGCTCTCACCATCACCCTCACTCACCCTCGCTCCCTTCTTCCTCTCTCACTAACTTGACTCACTCACACTATCACCCTCTCTCACCCTCACTCATTTCCACTATCACTCTCACTCCCTACACCCTCATGATCACCCTCACTCTCTTCACTCATTATTGCCCCCACTCCCTGTACCCTCTTTATCACCTCACTCTTCACTCTCATTATCACCCTCACTCACCCTCATTCTTCACTCTCACTATATCACCCTCACTCACCCTCACTCCCTGCACCCTCGCTATCATCTCACTCTTCACTCTCATTATCACCCTCACTCACCCTCACTCACCCTCATTCTTCACTCTCACTATATCACCCTCACTCACTTTCTCTATCACCCTCACTCCCTACACCCTCATTATCACCCTCACTTACCCTCACTCACCCTCATTCTTCACTCTCACTATATCACCCTCACTCACTTTCTCTATCACCCTCACTCCCCACACCCTAATTATCACCCTCACTCACTCTCATTATCATTCCCACTCTCTTCACTCACGTTTGTAGGCTTGTAAGGTATTCTTCCTACGATTTTACAAGAAGAAGCTAACTTGGAGGCAGAAATGGGACCTCCAAAATCACTGGTTCTATGGTGTGGTGTGTGGAAATGTGTTGGTCCTACTTGGCATCATTATGAAGACCATAGCCGCTTTTAAGGTGGGTACAGTTTGAAGTTTATGTGTCCTATTGCTTTATTGTCATTGACACATGCATATGCACACACACACACACACACACACACACACACACACACACACACACACACACACACACACACACACACACACACACACACACACACACACACACAACACACACACACACACACACACACACACACACACACACAGTTCAACAACATTCTTCTCCACTGTCCTCTATAGCTGACACTCTCCATTCCTCTTGAAGATGCTACCACCTTGATCCTAGGTTTAGGAGTCTTCTTCCAGTGGTGTGGTTTGCTGAGGTTCTTCAGCTACTTTGATACCTACAATGTGAGTTGTGGAGAGGGAGCATTAGTATACTGAGTTATACAATTTCATAAACAAAGTTATACTGGAATGTTGAACCAAGTATACGTACATACAAACATAGATTGTCTATTGAGAGGAATATACTGAGATGATCGGAATAATATACAATGAACAATAAGTAATATTAAACGTGAACATAACTGTATGCAGAATCAATACTGCATGCAGTGTGAGGCCTAAATACATCAAATATATGAGAATAATATAATCAATATATAATTGGAATTGCAATATATTGGAATAATACTAGTTTACGGAGAAATTAATAGTCATTATGTGAATGAAATCTTCCACGACAGGATTATGTGGTCTGCTTATATACTATTTACGTATGTGTGCATAAGTATATTTGTCTTCCATTGCCAAGTAACAATGGCCGGGCTGATTATACCAGGCTTACATTTGGCCATAGCACCACAGTCAATGTATGGGAGAGAATAGGAGAAGAAACACTTCACACCATCTTACATACCTCGTGGGAAAGGGGGCGTGTCAACCTGATATTTTCACCTCATCTAGCTGAAGACGTGTGCTAAGTTATGAAACACTTCCCATCTCCTTGTGTGATTTGTGACTCTTGTTATTCAAGGTGGTGCTATGGCCAAATTTTGGCCATAGCACCACAGTCAATGTACTTAGCACCATCTTGTATACCTCGTGGGAGAGTGGGCGTGTCAACCTGATAATTTCACCCCATCTAGCTGGAGATGTGTGCTAAGTTATGAAACACTTCCCTTCTCCTTGTGTGATTTGTGACTCTTGTTATTCAAGGTGGTGCTATGGCCAAATATTGGCCATAGCACCACAGTCAATGTACTTAGCACCATCTTGTATACCTCGTGGGAGAGTGGGCGTGTCAACCTGATAATTTCACCCGATCTAGCTGGAGATGTGTGCTAAGTTATGAAACACTTCCCATCTCTTTGTGTGATTTGTGACTCTTGTTATTCAAGGTGGTGCTATGGCCAAATATTGACCATAGCACCACAGTCAATGTACTTAGCACCATCTTGTATACCTCGTGGGAGAGTGGGCGTGTCAACCTGATAATTTCACCCCATCTAGCTGGAGATGTGTGCTAAGTTATGAAACACTTCCCTTCTCCTTGTGTGATTTGTGACTCTTGTTATTCAAGGTGGTGCTATGGCCAAATTTTGGCCATAGCACCACAGTCAATGTACTTAGCACCATCTTGTATACCTCGTGGGAGAGTGGGCATGTCAACCTGATAATTTCACCCAATCTAGCTGGAGATGTGTGCTAAGTTATGAAACACTTCCCATCTCCTTGTGTGATTTGTGACTCTTGTTATTCAAGGTGGTGCTATGGCCAAATATTGACCATAGCACCACAGTCAATGTACTTAGCACCATCTTGTATACCTCGTGGGAGAGTGGGCGTGTCAACCTGATAATTTCACCCCATCTAGCTGGAGATGTGTGCTAAGTTATGAAACACTTCCCTTCTCCTTGTGTGATTTGTGACTCTTGTTATTCAAGGTGGTGCTATGGCCAAATTTTGACCATAGCACCACAGTCAATGTACTTAGCACCATCTTGTATACCTCGTGGGAGAGTGGGTGTGTCAACATGATAATTTTACCCCATCTAGCTGGAGATGTGTGCTAAATTATGAAACACTTCCCTTCTCCTTGTGTGATTTGTGACTCTCGTTATTCAAGGTGGTGCTATGGCCAAATTTTGGCCATAGCACCACAGTCAATGTACTCAGCACCATCTTGTATACCTCGTGGGAGAGTGGGCGTGTCAACATGATAATTTCACCCCATCTAGCTGGAGATGTGTGCTAAGTTATGAAACACTTCCCTTCTCCTTGTGTGATTTGTGACTCTTGTTATTCAAGGTGGTGCTATGGCCAAATATTGGCCATAGCACCACAGTCAATGTACTCAGCACCATCTTGTATACCTCGTGGGAGAGTGGGCGTGTCAACCTGATCATTTCACCCGATCTAGCTGGAGATGTGTGCTAAGTTATGAAACACTTCCCTTCTCCTTGTGTGATTTGTAACCCTTGTTATTTAAAGTGGTGCAATGGCCAAATTTTGGCCATAGCACCACAATCAATGTATGGGAGAGAATAGGAGAAGAAACACTTCACACCATCTTACATACCTCGTGGGAAAGGGGGCGTGTCAACCTGATATTTTCAACCCATCTAGCTGAAGGCGTGTGCTAAGTTATGAAACACTTCCCATCTCCTTGTGTGATTTGTAACCCATCTTATTCAATGTGGTGCTATAGCCAAATATTGGCCATAGCACCACAGTCAATGTACTCAACACCATCTTGTATACCTCGTAGGAGAGTGGGCGTGTCAACCTGATAATTTCACCTCATCTAGCTGAAGACGTGTGCTAAGTTATGAAACACTTCCGTTCTCCTTGTGTGATTTGTGACTCTTGTTATTCAAGGTGGTGCTATGGCCAAATTTTGGCCATAGCACCACAGTCAATGTACTCAGCACCATCTTGTATACCTCGTGGGAGAGTGGGCGTGTCAACATGATAATTTCACCCCATCTAGCTGGAGATGTGTGCTAAGTTATGAAACACTTCCCTTCTCCTTGTGTGATTTGTGACTCTTGTTATTCAAGGTGGTGCTATGGCCAAATATTGGCCATAGCACCACAGTCAATGTACTCAGCACCATCTTGTATACCTCGTGGGAGAGTGGGCGTGTCAACCTGATCATTTCACCCGATCTAGCTGGAGATGTGTGCTAAGTTATGAAACACTTCCCTTCTCCTTGTGTGATTTGTAACCCTTGTTATTTAAAGTGGTGCAATGGCCAAATTTTGGCCATAGCACCACAATCAATGTATGGGAGAGAATAGGAGAAGAAACACTTCACACCATCTTACATACCTCGTGGGAAAGGGGGCGTGTCAACCTGATATTTTCAACCCATCTAGCTGAAGGCGTGTGCTAAGTTATGAAACACTTCCCATCTCCTTGTGTGATTTGTAACCCATCTTATTCAATGTGGTGCTATAGCCAAATATTGGCCATAGCACCACAGTCAATGTACTCAACACCATCTTGTATACCTCGTAGGAGAGTGGGCGTGTCAACCTGATAATTTCACCTCATCTAGCTGAAGACGTGTGCTAAGTTATGAAACACTTCCGTTCTCCTTGTGTGATTTGTGACTCTTGTTATTCAAGGTGGTGCTATGGCCAAATTTTGGCCATAGCACCACAGTCAATGAACTTAGCACCATCTTGTATACCTCGTGGGAGAGTGGGCGTGTCAACCTGATAATTTCACCCCATCTAGCTGGAGATGTGTGCTAAGTTATGAAACACTTCCCATCTCCTTGTGTGATTTGTAACCCTTGTTATTTAAAGTGGTGCAATGGCCAAATTTTGGCCATAGCACCACAGTCAATGTATGGGAGAGAATAGGAGAAGAAACACTTCACACCATCTTACATACCTCGTGGGAAAGGGGGCGTGTAAACCTGATATTTTCACCCCATCTAGCTGAAGACGTGTGCTAAGTTATGAAACACTTCCCATCTCCTTGTGTGATTTGTAACCCATCTTATTCAATGTGGTCAGCACCATCTTGTATACCTCGTGGGAGAGTGGGCGTGTCAACCTGATAATTTCACCCGATCTAGCTGGAGATGTGTGCTAAGTTATGAAACACTTCCGTCCTCCTTGTGTGATTTGTGACTCTTGTTATTCAAGGTGGTGCTATGGCCAAATTTTGGCCATAGCACCACAGTCAATGTACTCAGCACCATCTTGTATACCTCGTGGGAGAGTGGGCGTGTCAACATGATAATTTCACCCCATCTAGCTGGAGATGTGTGCTAAGTTATGAAACACTTCCCATCTCCTTGTGTGATTTGTAACCCTTGTTATTTAAAGTGGTGCAATGGCCAAATTTTGGCCATAGCACCACAATCAATGTATGGGAGAGAATAGGAGAAGAAACACTTCACACCATCTTACATACCTCGTGGGAAAGGGGGCGTGTCAACCTGATATTTTCACCCCATCTAGCTGAAGACGTGTGCTAAGTTATGAAACACTTCCCATCTCCTTGTATGATTTGTAACCCATCTTATTCAATGTGGTGCTATAGCCAAATATTGGCCATAGCACCACAGTCAATGTACTCAGCACCATCTTGTATACCTCGTGGGAGAGTGGGCGTGTCAACCTGATAATTTCACCCGATCTAGCTGGAGATGTGTGCTAAGTTATGAAACACTTCCGTTCTCCTTGTGTGATTTGTGACTCTTGTTATTCAATGTGGTGCTATAGCCAAATATTGGCCATAGCACCACAGTCAATGTACTCAACACCATCTTGTATACCTCGTGGGAGAGTGGGCGTGTCAACCTGATAATTTCACCCGATCTAGCTGGAGATGTGTGCTAAGTTATGAAACACTTCCGTTTTCCTTGTGTGATTTGTGACTCTTGTTATTCAAGGTGGTGCTATGGCCAAATTTTGGCCATAGCACCACAGTCAATGAACTTAGCACCATATTGTATACCTCGTGGGAGAGTGGGCGTGTCAACCTGATAATTTCACCCCATCTAGCTGGAGATGTGTGCTAAGTTAAGAAACACTTCCCTTCTCCTTGTGTGATTTGTAACCCTTGTTATTTAAAGTGGTGCAATGGCCAAATTTTGGCCATAGCACCACAGTCAATGTATGGGAGAGAATAGGAGAAGAAACACTTCACACCATCTTACATACCTCGTGGGAAAGGGAGCGTGTCAACCTGATATTTTCACCCCATCTAGCTGAAGACGTGTGCTAAGTTATGAAACACTTCCCATCTCCTTGTGTGATTTGTAATCCATCTTATTCAATGTGGTGCTATAGCCAAATATTGGCCATAGCACCACAGTCAATGTACTCAGCACCATCTTGTATACCTCGTGGGAGAGTGGGCGTGTCAACCTGATAATTTCACCCGATCTAGCTGGAGATGTGTGCTAAGTTATGAAACACTTCCCATCTCCTTGTGTGATTTGTAATCCATCTTATTTAATGTGGTGCTATGGCCAAATATTGGCCATAGCACCACAGTCAATGTACTTAGCACCATCTTGTATACCTCGTGGGAGAGTGGGCGTGTCAACATGATAATTTCACCCCATCTAGCTGGAGATGTGTGCTAAGTTATGAAATACTTCCCGTCTCCTTGTGTGATTTGTGACTCTTGTTATTTAAAGTGGTGCAATGGCCAAATTTTGGCCATAGCACCACAGTCAATGTACTCAGCACCATCTTGTATACCTCGCGGGAGAGTGGGTGTGTCAACATGATAATTTCACCCCATCTAGCTGGAGATGTGTGCTAAGTTATGAAACACTTCCCGTCTCCTTGTGTGATTTGTGACTCTTGTTATTTAAAGTGGTGCAATGGCCAAATTTTGGCCATAGCACCACAGTCAATGTATGGGAGAGAATAGGAGAAGAAACACTTCACACCATCTTACATACCTCGTGGGAAAGGGGGCGTGTCAACCTGATATTTTCACCCCATCTAGCTGAAGATGTGTGCTAAGTTATGAAACACCTCCCATCTCCTTGTGTGATTTGTAACCCATCTTATTCAATGTGGTCAGCACCATCTTGTATACCTCGTGGGAGAGTGGGCGTGTCAACCTGATAATTTCACCCGATCTAGCTGGAGATGTGTGCTAAGTTATGAAACACTTCCGTTCTCCTTGTGTGATTTGTGACTCTTGTTATTCAAGGTGGTGCTATGGCCAAATTTTGGCCATAGCACCACAGTCAATGTACTCAGCACCATCTTGTATACCTCGTGGGAGAGTGGGCGTGTCAACATGATAATTTCACCCCATCTAGCTGGAGATGTGTGCTAAGTTATGAAACACTTCCCATCTCCTTGTGTGATTTGTAACCCTTGTTATTTAAAGTGGTGCAATGGCCAAATTTTGGCCATAGCACCACAATCAATGTATGGGAGAGAATAGGAGAAGAAACACTTCACACCATCTTACATACCTCGTGGGAAAGGGGGCGTGTCAACCTGATATTTTCACCCCATCTAGCTGAAGACGTGTGCTAAGTTATGAAACACTTCCCATCTCCTTGTGTGATTTGTAACCCATCTTATTCAATATGGTGCTATAGCCAAATATTGGCCATAGCACCACAGTCAATGTACTCAACACCATCTTGTATACCTCGTGGGAGAGTGGGCGTGTCAACCTGATAATTTCACCCGATCTAGCTGGAGATGTGTGCTAAGTTATGAAACACTTCCGTTCTCCTTGTGTGATTTGTGACTCTTGTTATTCAAGGTGGTGCTATAGCGAAATTTTGGCCATAGCACCACAGTCAATGAACTTAGCACCATCTTGTATACCTCGTGGGAGAGTGGGCGTGTCAACCTGATAATTTCACCCCATCTAGCTGGAGATGTGTGCTAAGTTAAGAAACACTTCCCTTCTCCTTGTGTGATTTGTAACCCTTGTTATTTAAAGTGGTGCAATGGCCAAATTTTGGCCATAGCACCACAGTCAATGTATGGGAGAGAATAGGAGAAGAAACACTTCACACCATCTTACATACCTCGTGGGAAAGGGGGCGTGTCAACCTGATATTTTCACCCCATCTAGCTGAAGACGTGTGCTAAGTTATGAAACACTTCCCATCTCCTTGTGTGATTTGTAATCCATCTTATTTAATGTGGTGCTATAGCCAAATATTGGCCATAGCACCACAGTCAATGTACTCAGCACCATCTTGTATACCTCGTGGGAGAGTGGGCGTGTCAACCTGATAATTTCACCCGATCTAGCTGGAGATGTGTGCTAAGTTATGAAACACTTCCGTTCTCCTTGTGTGATTTGTGACTCTTGTTATTCAAGGTTGTGCTATGGCCAAATTTTGGCCATAGCACCACAGTCAATGTACTCAGCACCATCTTGTATACCTCGCGGGAGAGTGGGTGTGTCAACATGATATTTTCACCCCATCTAGCTGGAGATGTGTGCTAAGTTATGAAACACTTCCCGTCTCCTTGTGTGATTTGTGACTCTTGTTATTTAAAGTGGTGCAATGGCCAAATTTTGGCCATAGCACCACAGTCAATGTATTGGAGAGAATAGGAGAAGAAACACTTCACACCATCTTACATACCTCGTGGGAAAGGGGGCGTGTCAACCTGATATTTTCACCCCATCTAGCTGAAGATGTGTGCTAAGTTATGAAACACCTCCCATCTCCTTGTGTGATTTGTAACCCATCTTATTCAATGTGGTCAGCACCATCTTGTATACCTCGTGGGAGAGTGGGCGTGTCAACCTGATAATTTCACCCGATCTAGCTGGAGATGTGTGCTAAGTTATGAAACACTTCCGTCCTCCTTGTGTGATTTGTGACTCTTGTTATTCAAGGTGGTGCTATGGCCAAATTTTGGCCATAGCACCACAGTCAATGTACTTAGCACCATCTTGTATACCTCGTGGGAGAGTGGGCATGTCAACCTGATAATTTCACCCAATCTAGCTGGAGATGTGTGCTAAGTTATGAAGCACTTCCCATCTCCTTGTGTGATTTGTAACCCTTGTTATTTAAAGTGGTGCAATGGCCAAATTTTGGCCATAGCACCACAATCAATGTATGGGAGAGAATAGGAGAAGAAACACTTCACACCATCTTACATACCTCGTGGGAAAGGGGGCGTGTCAACCTGATATTTTCAACCCATCTAGCTGAAGGCGTGTGCTAAGTTATGAAACACTTCCCATCTCCTTGTGTGATTTGTAACCCATCTTATTCAATGTGGTGCTATGGCCAAATTTTGGCCATAGTACCACAAGCAATGTACTCAACACCATCTTGTATACCTCGCGGGAGAGTGGGTGTGTCAACATGATAATTTCACCCCATCTAGCTGGAGATGTGTGCTAAGTTATGAAACACTTCCCGTCTCCTTGTGTGATTTGTAACCCTTGTTATTCAAGGTGGTGCAATGGCCAAATTTTGGCCATAGCACCACAGTCAATGTATTGGAGAGAATAGGAGAAGAAACACATCACACCATCTTACATACCTCGTGGGAAAGGGGGCGTGTTAACCTGATATTTTCACCCCATCTAGCTGAAGATGTGTGCTAAGTTATGAAACACTTCCCATCTCCTTGTGTGATTTGTAACCCATCTTATTCAATGTGGTCAGCACCATCTTGTATACCTCGTGGGAGAGTGGGCGTGTCAACCTGATAATTTCACCCGATCTAGCTGGAGATGTGTGCTAAGTTATGAAACACTTCCGTTCTCCTTGTGTGATTTGTGACTCTCGTTATTCAAGGTGGTGCTATGGCCAAATTTTGGCCATAGCACCACAGTCAATGTACTCAGCACCATCTTGTATACCTCGTGGGAGAGTGGGCGTGTCAACATGATAATTTCACCCCATCTAGCTGGAGATGTGTGCTAAGTTATGAAACACTTCCCATCTCCTTGTGTGATTTGTAACCCTTGTTATTTAAAGTGGTGCAATGGCCAAATTTTGGCCATAGCACCACAATCAATGTATGGGAGAGAATAGGAGAAGAAACACTTCACACCATCTTACATACCTCGTGGGAAAGGGGGCGTGTCAACCTGATATTTTCAACCCATCTAGCTGAAGACGTGTGCTAAGTTATGAAACACTTCCCATCTCCTTGTGTGATTTGTAACCCATCTTATTCAATGTGGTGCTATAGCCAAATATTGGCCATAGCACCACAGTCAATGTACTCAACACCATCTTGTATACCTCGTGGGAGAGTGGGCGTGTCAACCTGATAATTTCACCCGATCTAGCTGGAGATGTGTGCTAAGTTATGAAACACTTCCCTTCTCCTTGTGTGATTTGTGACTCTTGTTATTCAAGGTGGTGCTATAGCGAAATTTTGGCCATGGCACCACAGTCAATGTACTCAGCACCATCTTGTATACCTCGTGGGAGAGTGGGTGTGTCAACATGATATTTTCACCAAATCTAGCTGGTGATGAGGGCCAAGTTATGAAACACTTCCCATCTCCTTGTGCGATTTGTAACCCATCTTATTCAATGTGGTGCTATGGCCAAATTTTGGCCATAGCACCACAGTCAATGTACTCAGCACCATCTTGTATACCTCGTGGGAGAGTGGGCGTGTCAACCTGATAATTTCATCCGATCTAGCTGGAGATGTGTGCTAAGTTATGAAACACTTCCCATCTCCTTGTGTGATTTGTGACTCTTGTTATTCAAGGTGGTGCTATGGCCAAATTTTGGCCATAGCACCACAGTCAATGTACTCAGCACCATCTTGTATACCTCGTGGGAGAGTGGGTGTGTCAACATGATAATTTCACCCCATCTAGCTGGAGATGAGAAGAAACGCTTCACACCATCTTACATACCTCGATCGCGGGAAAGGGGGCGTGTCAACCTGATATATTCACCCGATCTAGCTGAAGATGTGGGCTAAGTTATGAAACACTTCCCATCTCCTTGTGTGATTTGTAACCCATCTTATTCAATGTGGTGCTATGGCCAAATTTTGGCCATAGCACCACAGTCAATGTACTCAGCACCATCTTGTATACCTCGTGGGAGAGTGGGTGTGTCAACATGATAATTTCACCCCATCTAGCTGGAGATGTGTGCTAAGTTATGAAACACTTCCCTTCTCCTTGTGTGATTTGTGACTCTTGTTATTCAAGGTGGTGCTATGGCCAAATTTTGGCCATAGCACCACAGTCAATGTATGGGAGAGAATAGGAGAAGAAACACTTCACACCATCTTACATACCACGTGGGAAAGGGGGCGTGTAAACCTGATATTTTCACCCGATCTAGATGAAGATGTGGGCTAAGTTATGAAACACTTCCCATCTCCTTGTGTGATTTGTAACCCATCTTATTCAATGTGGTGCTATGGCCAAATTTTGGCCATAGCACCACAGTCAATGTACTCAGCACCATCTTGTATACCTCGTGGGAGAGTGGGCGTGTCAACCTGATAATTTCACCCGATCTAGCTGGAGATGTGTGCTAAGTTATGAAACACTTCCCATCTCCTTGTGTGATTTGTGACTCTTGTTATTCAAGGTGGTGCTATGGCCGAATTTTGGCCATATATAGCACCACAGTCAATGTATGGGAGAGAATAGGAGAAGAAACGCTTCACACCATCTTACATACCTCGTGGGAAAGGGGGCGTGTCAACCTGATATTTTCACCCAATCTAGCTGAAGATGTGTGCTAAGTTATGAAACACTTCCCATCTCCTTGTGTGATTTGTAACCCATCTTATTCAATGTGGTGCTATAGCCAAATTTTGGCCATAGCACCACAGTCAATGTACTCAGCACCATCTTGTATACCTCGTGGGAGAGTGGGTGTGTCAACATGATAATTTTTCCAAATCTAGCTGGTGATGAGAGCCAAGTTATGAAACACTTCCCTTCTCCTTGTGTGATTTGTGACTTTTGTTATTCAAGGTGGTGCTATGGCCAAATTTTGGCCATAGTACCACAGTCAATGTACTTAGCACCATCTTGCATATCGCATAGAAGAGTGGGCATGTCAACATGATATTTTCACCCGATTTAGCTGGAGATGTGTGCTAAGTTATGAAACACTTCCCGTCTCCTTGTGTGATTTGTAACCCTTGTTATTTAAAGTGGTGCAATGGCCAAATTTTGGCCATAGCACCACAGTCAATGTATGGGAGAGAATAGGAGAAGAAACACTTCACACCATCTTACATACCTCGTGGGAAAGGGGGCGTGTCAACCTGATATTTTCACCCGATCTAGCTGAAGATGTGGGCTAAGTTATGAAACACTTCCCATCTCCTTGTGTGATTTGTAACCCATCTTATTCAATGTGGTGCTATGGCCAAATTTTGGCCATAGCACCACAGTCAATGTACTCAGCACCATCTTGTATACCTCATGGGAGAGTGGGTGTGTCAACATGATAATTTCACCCCATCTAGCTGGAGATGTGTGCTAAGTTATGAAACACTTCCCTTCTCCTTGTGTGATTTGTGACTCTTGTTATTCAAGGTGGTGCTATGGCCAAATTTTGGCCATAGCACCACAGTCAATGAACTTAGCACAATCTTGTATACCTTGTGGGAGAGTGGGTGTGTCAACCTGATAATTTCACCCAATCTAGCTGGAGATGTGTGCTAAGTTATGAAACACTTCCCATCTCCTTGTGTGATTTGTGACTCTTGTTATTCAAGGTGGTGCTATGGCCAAATTTTGGCCATAGCACCACAGTCAATGTACTTAGCACCATCTTGCATACCGCATAGGAGAGTGGGCGTGTCAACATGATATTTTCATCAGATCTAGCTGGTGATGTGGGCCAAGTTATGAAACACTTCCCGTCTCCTTGTGTGATTGTAACCCTTGTTATTCAAGGTGGTGCTATGGCCAAATTTTGGCCATAGCACCACAGTCAATGTACATAACACCACCTTATATACCTCGTGGGAGAGGGGACGTGTCAGCCTGATATTTTCACCAAATCTAGGTGGGGATGTGAGCTAAGTTATGAAACACTTCCCATCTCCTTGTGTGATATGTAACCCTTGTTATTAAAGGTGGTGTTATGGCCAAAGTTTGGCCAGTCAATGTATGGGAGAGAATAGTGGAAGAAACACTTAGCACCATCTTGCATACCTCATGGAAAAGGGGGCGTGCCAACCTGCTAATTTCACCAAATCTAGGTGGGGGGTGAGCCAAGTTACGAAACACTTCCCATCTCCTTGTGTGATTTGTAACCCTTGTTATTCAAGGTGGTGCTATGGTCAAATATAGCACCATTGTCTTTTCAATGGATGCTAACCCCCATAACTTGTACAGTTGTATGTACATACAGCAGAACCTCACAATAATGATTATTACTGCAACCAGTGCAAGTTGATCTCAATTGCGAGGTGGTCCTACTGCCAATTTTGGCTGTTTGCGAGGTGTTGTATGTACAATACAGGGCCTGGAAGAGGTCCTTTCTGTACAGCATTCTTATCTCAATTTTAAGTGAGATTCTACTGTACATCCTTGAAATCCGAGTGATATGGGTTAACACAAGTATACATGTGAATTATGATACACTGAGTTATCCAATGTTATCCTAACCCTCTCCAACCAGATCCTTTTGCTGACATTGCAGCTCTCACTCCCTACTGTCATAAGGTTTGCAGTCTGTGCAGGTATCCTGTACATTGCCTTCCTGTTCTGTGGGTGGTTGGTACTGGGACCCTACCATGATAAGGTGTGTGTGTGTGTGTGTGTGTGTGTGTGTGTGTGTGTGTGTGTGTGTGTGTGTGTGTGTGTGTGTGTGTGTGTGTGTGTGTGAGTGTGTATGTGTGTGTGTGTGTGTGTGTGTGTGTGTGTGTGTGTGTGTGTGTGTGTGTGTGTGTGTGTGTGTGTGTGTGTTTGTGCATGTGTATACCTGTGTGTGTTGTGTGTGTACATACTTGTGTCCTGCCCACTACAATAATGTACCTACATATAATATGTGTTGGGGATATACATACATACCATTATCATTTTCTTGTTCTCAGTTCAAAGATTTGTCGGTGACATCAGAGTGTCTGTTCTCTCTGCTCAACGGCGATGACATGTACACCACGTACAAGGACATGCCTCAGACTCCCACGGCCATCTGGGTGTTCAGCAAGGTGTACCTCTACCTGTTCATTTCTCTGTTCATTTACGTTGTGTTGAGTGTGTTCATTGGACTGATCTCAGATACATACGAGACCTTGAATGTGAGTTGGTAGTGTGTACTAGTGTGTGTTTACTGTGTGTGTTTCAGTGTGTGTGTGTGTGAGTGTATATGTGCATACATATGTATGTAGGTATGTGTATAGTGGGGAATAGAATGGTGTATACAGGTTGCTGTTGTTAGTTTGTTACTGTTAATGTGTAAGCAAACACACACACACACACACACACACACACACACACACACTCTCTCCTCTATCTCCAGGAACATTGGTACATGAGGTCTAAAGGATTCTTACATGAGTTTGCTCTTGGTGGGATGGAAGGTTGGAAGAGGAGGAGAAGAGCTCTCAGAAAGATGAGGCCCACATTCCAGGAAGTCCAGGAGGTACAAACTAGAGAGGGGTTCATTCTAGTGAACCAGGGCAACGGGCAGGTGAATGAGGACCGGGGTGATGATCACCATGACAACAGCAACAGTGAGGGAACGGATGGTGGTTACCGTAGTGACCCAGGTACACCAAGACTGGATGTAGTAGACAGCTCACCCTTCATGGAACATCTTGAATTCAGTGGGGCTTCTTGTACTAGTAGGTCATATGTTTTATAGCTGTACATTGCATGTAAGACAATACATGTACATGCAAACAAACACACACATGCACACATAACCACAACCCCTCCCTCCAGGATGTAGAATTGAACATCTTGAAAGAGATCGTGATTTTGTGAGTCAGAAAGCTATTACTGATCAAGAGCTACCGATCTCATCAAGATTGACACAGAGGTGTGTGTGTGTGTGTGTGTGTGTGTGTGTGTGTGTGTGTGTGTGTGTGTGTGTGTGTGTGTGTGTGTGTGTGTTGTGTGTATGTGTTTGTGTTGTGTGTGTGTGTGTGTTTGTGTGTATGTGTGTGTGTTGTGTGTGTGTGTTTGTGTGTATGTGTGTGTGTGTGTGTGTGTGTGTGTGTGTGTGTGTGTGTGTGTGTGTGTGTGTATGTAAGTGTTGTGTGTGTGTGTGTGTGTGTGTGTGTGTGTGTGTGTGTGTGTGTGTGTGTGTGTGTGTGTATGTGTGTGATTGAGAAGAATGACATTGTATGGAGTAGTTGTATATGCAGTACATTGCAGGTACATGAACAACAGCCAGTATAGCTGTCATGCCTTCCACCCTCCCCACAGTTTACCACTACTGGAACAGGAAACAGACTCTGGTACAGTTCTTGCAGGAAATTATCGTGGAGGCAGCAATGATGAATGTGTTGTGGATATATCAAATCTGATGGAAAATTAGCATTTTAAAGGACAATAATTTATTATAAAATTGTGATCATTGTCACAGTATGCATCCACCATCCTGGTGAAATTTATTAATTATTATAATTTTATTTGATTATTTATTAAGGTTTATCAGTGGATTATTGAACTATTATGTGATTGATTTTGAAATATTTATTCATTTTCATCCAGTGTACCTGTGAGGCGTCATACGTATAATATTATAGAATATGTAATGTTGCACACACAACCTTCTAGAGGTGCATGGGGCATGTACGGACATGGAGGTGGCTAACAAGGGGTGACCAGCATAATAATGTCAAATTTTATTGTTGATCACCACGGCCTCTCCAGTGCCCACATGATGCGTTATAACTCAAATACGGATGCATGGACACACTCCTGGTAGTGGTACTGTCCTTCTGATAACCAACGAGATAGTACATACATTGAAATAATATTAAGCACTTCCGAATGTAGCTATATAGGCCTATGTGGGATTTGTTTTATATGTAAGTTGATGTCCTTAGCAATGTCTGACTAAAGTATCAAGCTGACACGCCTCCTCCCCCATGAGCTATGCAAAAAGGTGTTTAGCATTTTCTCTCCTATACTTTGAAAAAATAATTAAGCCCCTCCGAATGTAGCTGGGGTTACGGGGTATCTATTGATGTGGGAATGGTTTCATAAGTTAGATTATGTCATCAGCTATGTCTAGGTAAAATATGAAGCTGACACGCCTCCTCCCCCATGAGCTATCCAAAAAGGTGCTTAACGTTTTCTCTCCTATACTCTCCCATACATTGAAAAAGTATTAAGCACCTCCGAATGTAGCTGGGGTTATGGACCATCTATTGATGTTGGAATGGTTTAATTAGTTAGTTTATGTCCCCAGCTAGGTCTGGTTAAAATATCAAGCTGACAGGCCTCCTCCCCCATGAGCTATGCAAATAGGTGCTTAGTGTTTTCTCTCCTAT
Source organism: Chondrilla cf. caribensis (assembly GCA_964020155.1). Taxonomy (NCBI): domain Eukaryota; kingdom Metazoa; phylum Porifera; class Demospongiae; order Chondrillida; family Chondrillidae; genus Chondrilla; species Chondrilla cf. caribensis. Next base: position 669,593 of record OZ026550.1, on the reverse strand, counting down.
ACTCTCCCATACAATGAAAAAGTATTAAACACCTCTGAATGTACCAGGGATTACGGGCCACCTATTGAGATGAAAATTGTTTAAAAAGTTAGTTCACGTCCCAGCTAGATCTGTCTAAAAATACAAGTTGACATGCCCCCTCCTCCATGAGCTATGCAAAAAGGTGCTTAGCGTTTCTCTCTTATACTCTCCCGTACATTGAAAATATACTTAGCACCTTCCAATGTAGCTGGGGTTAACGGCCACCTATTGAGATGGAAATTGCTAACCCTAAGTTAGTTCATGTCCTCAACTAAATCTGAAATGTCAAACTTTTGCTTCTCACCGCGGCCTCTCCTGTGTGCACATAATGCATCCTAGATCTAATACGAATGTACAGACACACTTCTAGAACTAATGCGATCCTATTAATAACAAAAATGATAGGTTTTGGTGCTGATGAAAGTTCTGCCAGGTGTCCATAAGGCTCATAGCATTGTACATTTGTATGTACATTTCAATATAAGTCTAATACGCCTTGTGGTGATAGCTCAGGTGATTGACATCACGTTGCTGGTCACCAAGGGCTGCCCAGTGTCTGTGCTAAACTCACCAACACAATTTCGGATGCATACAAACCGTCCTGAGTATGCTATGGGCCTCGTGGTGACAAGCAAAAAATGTCTATTTTTATGGTTGTCACCACGGCCTCCCCTGTATGAACATAATGCATCACAGATCTAATACGAATGCACGGACACATTCCTGGAACTAATACGGTCCTTTTGATAACAAAATTGAAAAGTTTTGTTGCAGATGAAAACTCTCTCAGGTGTCCATATGTCACATAGCATTATACATTTGTATGTACATTTCAATATAAGTGTAATACGCCTTGTGGTGATAACTCAGGTGATTTGACATCACGTTGCTGGTCACCAAGGGCTGTCCAGTGTCCGTGCCAAACTCACCAACACAATTTTGGATGCATACAAACCGTCTTCAGTGTGCTATGGGCCTTGTGGTGACAAGCAAGAAAATGTCAATTTTTATGCTTGTCACCAAGGCCTCTCCTGTGTGCACATAATGCATCATAGATCTAATACAAATGCACGAACACACTCCTGGAACTAATACGGTCCTTTTGATAACAAAATTGATAGGTTGTGTTGCAGATGAAAACTCTCTCAGGTGTCCATATGTCACATAGCATTATACATTTGTATGTACATTTCATTATAATTGTAATAAGCTTGTGGTGATAACTCAGGTAATTTGACATCACATTGCTGGTCACCAAGGGCTGTATATATATTATATTACTGAGTTGTTCAAAGTTATCCTGACTTCATCCTGTAGATTCTACTGCTGACACTGCAGCTCTCACTCCCTACTGTCATAAGGTTTGCAGTCTGTGCAGGTATCCTGTACATTGCCTTCCTGTTCTGTGGGTGGTTGGTACTGGGACCCTACCATGATAAGGTGTGTGTGTGTGTGTGTGTGTGTGTGTGTGTGTGTGTGTGTGTGTGTGTGTGTGTGTGTGTGTGTGTGTGTGTGTGTGTGTGTACATACATATGTGCATGTATACTTGTGTGTGTTGTGTGTGTGTGTGTGTGTGTGAGTGTGTGTGTGTGTGTGTGTGTGTGTGTGTTTTGGCATGTACGTACATACGTACGTGCATGTGCGTGTATACTCTTGTGTGTTGTGTGTGTTTGCACATGTGCTGTGTGTGTTGTGTGTGTCTTTGTTGTAATGGGTTCAAAATGTTTTCAATCCTGCTATTGATGTACATACATATGTACATAATAACACGAAGAACTGTGAAAGTATTGAGTTCAGTTATTTTATAGTTTTATTTTCATTTAGAAACCCATTTTTAGTTTCAGACTTCAGTGTATGTCATTACTGAAGTATTCATTCATATGAATTCCAATTCCCATTTCCACTTCCATTTTTTTACCCAGTTCAAGGATTTGTCAGTGACATCAGAGTGTCTGTTCTCTCTGCTCAACGGCGATGACATGTTTGCAACGTACAAAGAGATGCCTGATACCTCATGGGCCATCTGGGTGTTCAGCAAAGTCTACCTCTATCTCTTCATATCTCTGTTCATTTACGTTGTGTTGAGTGTGTTCATTGGACTGATCTCAGATACATATGAGACCTTGAATGTGAGTTGGTAGTGTGTACTAGAGTGTGTGTACTGTGTGTGTGTGTGTGTGTGTGTGTGTGTGTGTGTGTGTGTGTGTGTGTGTGTGTGTGTGTGTGTGTACTTTGTTTCATAACAATTAAGCAGTATATACAAGTATAATTAAAAGCAGTCACACAAAATGACCTGCCCTTTCAATTGCACACACACACCCGCACACACACACTTTCTTCTATCTCCAGGAACATTGGTACATGAGGTCCAAAGGATTCTTACATGAGTTTGCTCTTGGTGGGATGGAAGGTTGGAAGAGAAGGAGAAGAGCTCTCAGAAAGATGAGGCCCACCTTCCAGGAAGTCCAGGAGGTACAAACTAGAGAGGGGTTCATTCTAGTGAACCAGGGCAACGGGCAGGTGAACGAGGACCGGGGTGATGATCACCATGACAACAGCAACAGTGAGGGAACAGATGGTGGTTACCGTAGTGACCCAGGTACCCCGAGATCTGAAGTAATGCATTCTCCGGTACGAAGCATTGGTTCTATCAACGCGCCTGGTCACAGTGAGTTCTGTGTGGCAAGCTAGAGAAATAGTAGAATATACGTACGTACCAACCGTGTACATGAGATGTATGTGCAGTGCAACGTGCCTAGTAAACACCATGCTTAGTACATGCATACAGCTGATAATCCACTCACTACTGATAGTAAGGACCTTTCATAGGATGTCCAGATTTTTCTTCAAGGTACCCCCTGAGTAAGCTGGACTGTTCATGCATGCATGCATTATAATAGTTTACATACGTACATACGTATGTACATACAAATGTACACTTTAAAACATTCCCACACATGCGAATATGGACACATACGCGCGCACGCGCACACACATGAACACACACACACACACACACACACACACACACATGCATGACTCACAATGATTTTCTCCTCCAGGACACACGGCAAGACCTCGACTCGGACCTCTGTTCAGTATGAAGGAAGATCAGAGTGAAGGAGATGACTTTGTGTCCTTGAACTCCATCAGCCCAAAACCTTCTCCAAGATTATCAAGAAGGTGTGATGTTCTTTGTAATATGTGTTCATGTTTGATACTGTGTGTACAGTAGAACCTCTCTATTAAGGACACCTTGGGAGCTCCACTATTATGTCCTTATTACAGAGGTTTTCTCAATTCAGAGGTCATTTCATATACTACTGTACTACACCAGGACACAGAATGGTGTCTTTATTACAGAGGTTTTCCTAATTCATAGGTTTGTAATAGAGAGGTCCCACTGTATTAGAGAGAGAAAGTATAAATGGTGTTCAGTTATGTATGTGTTCATGTATAGATTGATTGTGAGTGTGTGTATTTGTGTTTTTATTGCATCCAGTATGACCTATATACACACACAGACCACACACACACACACACACACACACACACACACACACACACACACACACACACACACACACACACACACACACACACACCACTTAATATCCTGTTTCTCTGATATTTGGTCCTACAGTCTCCCAGTTTTCACTCCAGAAGGTGAAGGTCATGTCAGTGATGACAGCAATGATGGATTTGGTGATTAGACAGATGTTGGCTAATGTACATTAACAATAATAGCACCATTCACTTGTGTAATTATAATTACAATTATTATTTAAATCATTGTTTAATGAACAGTGTGCATGTCTTATTATGTTAATCTGTGCATTGTGTGATAATATGAATATGTACCTATGTGGTGCTTGCTGATTTTAATCTCTGTTGAATTCAAGGATAGTGATTTTACAGTGGGTGGTGGTGGTTAGATGTGTGTGTGTGTGTTTACATGCGTGTGTGAGCGCATATACATTGGTACATGTTGCGTAGCTAGCTCCTACCCTCCAAGGTGAGCGACAGTCATACAAGCAGACACTGTACTATATGCATATGCATGTTCCAATTCGGACCATGCCCAACAGGACTTCATCTGCTGTTATAATAATTATATAGCATCTGTTAATATAGAAACAGTACTAATATACAATACTATCAATAGAGATATCCTAACTACAATAGAGATATCCTAACTAGGAAGCCTGATCATTCACTTCTAAGATGGGCCATCGTAGTTTCAGATAGTGTTAGAGATAGGAATAGAGATAGGAATGAGTCTTTGGATGATGAAAACACTATGAACAAGATAATCTGGACCTATCCAAACAATAATGAGGAAGAATACTTGGAACAACTGCAACCTAAACTGAAGAATTTGGAAAATAAGTTAGGAAATAACATGGGTGCTATTAACATTGATGAAATGTATGAGGAGTTTTGTGGGTCTGTTTTTGAGTGCTTGGAACGCAAGCCAATTAAGCCAATTAGCAAGAGAAGGTTGAGGAAGAGTAAACCTTGGTTTAATAGAGATTTGTGGAGGTTGAGGAAAGAATTCCATGGTGCGGAAAGAAAATGGCTAAAAGGGAAAATTGAAAGGAGGAAGTATATACAAAGTAGAAATGAATATAAGAGGGAGGTTGAAAAGGCTAAGCATGCTTTCGAGAAGGATCTATGTGCTGAACTAGATGAATTGGAGGGGAGAAATCCTAGTAAATGGTGGAAGAAGGTCAAGGGGCTTATGGGTAATGATAAATATAAGGTGGATTTTAATAAGGTAGTAGATTGCAGGGGCAACTTAATTGAAGGGAAGGACAAGGTTTTTGATATTTGGACGAGTCATTTCAATGAGCTGCTGAATAATCAAGATGATCAAAATAATACAAGAGACACAGATTCTGAATTAGATGTAACAGGTGGTAGTAGGGGAAAATTTGATGAGTTAGATAGGCCACTAGATAAAGAGGAGGTAGAGAAAGCTATTAGAGACGTGCGTCTGAATGCGGCTCCAGGGCAAGATATGATTATAGGAAAATGGGTAAAAAATGGGGTAGTAACAGATTTCACCTTCAAGTTTTGTGAGAAGTGTTTAGAGTTAGGTCAGATTCCCAATGCCTGGAGAAATGGTTATATTGTGCCAATTCCTAAAGGGACTTCAAAAGGTGTGCCAGACCCTAGAAAATTTAGAGGTATTAGTGTACTTTCGGTTGTATATAAGATATTCTGTACAGTTGTGAAAAATAGGCTCATTGAGGTAGCAGAATCAAATGGGTTATTATGTGAGGAACAGAATGGTTTTAGAAAGGGTAGGGGGTGTGTAGATAATATTTTGATGTTATCGTTGCTGGGATCAAAGTACTCGAAAGTAGGGGATGGTCTAAGGTGTGGCTTTATTGATTTACAGAAGGCATATGATTCAGTCAACAGAGACAAATTATGGGATAAGTTGGGGAAAATGGGAATCAAAGGCAAATTGTTAGAATGTATGCAATCGATTTATGAAGACGTGACATGTACTGTGAAGCTTGGGGAGGAATGTGGGAAGTCTTTTTGTGTACAATCTGGCCTACGCCAAGGATGCGTACTATCTCCCTTGTTGTTTAGTTTGTATAATAAATGAATTACCACAACTTTTAAAAGATAATGGGCTTGGAGTTAAAGTGGATGAAGTTACAAAAGTACCAGGGCTATTATATGCAGATGATCTTGCAATTTTTGCTGATAGTGATGATAATTTGAATAAAGCTTTTGATGTGGTTAATGAGTGGTGTAAGGTTTGTGATCTGAAAGTGAATGTTGAGAAATGTAATGTAATACATTTTAGAAGGAAAAAGACAGAACAAACCAGATGTGTCTTCAAAATTGGAGAACAAATAATACAGACAACACAATCTTACAAATATCTTGGGGTAGTATTGAATGAATTCTTAGAAGACAAAGCAATGATTAGTGAGGCATTGAATAAGGGAAGGAAGGCTTTATACGAGGTAATAAGAATGAAAAGACAAATAGGACAGATAGGATGGAGGTCATTTTCCAAATTATTCACGAGTCTAGTTCTACCAAGTATGATGTATGGTTGTGAAGTGTGGGGGTTAATGGGAAAGCATGGTAAACAATTAGAAAGAGTACAATTGACAGCGATTCGAAATTTCTTGGGAGTACATTCAAAATTTCCAATCACAGCTTTAGAACTAGAAGCAGGATGGTTGCCAATTAGGTGGGAAATTCAGTTACGGGCCTTCAGATTGTGGATGAAGATTGAAAGAATGGGAGATAACAGACTGATAAAGAAAATAGTTAGATCGACTTGGGAAGATAGTGATTGGGGAATAGGGATTAGGAAATTTGCATTATGGTTTGGGGTAGAAGAGCATGAGATAAGAGCAAAGTTATTCGAGGGATTGAATAATTATCAAGTTGATTCAATAGTAAGATCTAGTATTTGGAGAGCTGTTAGAGGTGAATGGGGTGAAGCAGTTAAAAACAAAAGTAAATTAGAATGGTGGAGGAGGGAGTTGACAGAGAGCGGAGATAGACTTGGGGAAGGCAGGGGAGGGATTGTATACATAGAGGATAGATCCTGTAGGAGATTAGGGGCTGAATTAAGGGCAGGGTGTTGTAAATTGGAAGTGGAGATGGGTAGATGGAGAGGAAATAAGAGGGATGATAGAATTTGCAAATTATGTGGAGAGGGAATTGAAAACGAAAAGCACTTTTTAACAATATGCACAAAGCTTGATTTGCATAGGGTTTGGATGAGAGAGGAAGAGAATCTTGAAAACTTGAATGAGGATGAAAAGAGTGACATGATTTTGAAGAGTTTGGAAATGCCCAAGATTGCCAGATTTGTTCTAAATATGTGGAAATCTAGAAAGGAGCTATTAAAATTTAGTAAATAGGTACTAAATAACTTTTGGAATTTTTTATTTAGTGCTATTTTGGGCAACTGTCCTACAATGCACTTTAATATCAATAATAATAATAATAATAATAATAATATACTAGCGTACGGGTGACTGCCGCGCCAGGTATACGGAGGTACCAGTGACGACCCGACCCGTACGTGCAG
>OZ026550.1:635000-657500 GCA_964020155.1 Chondrilla cf. caribensis | reverse complement strand
CTATCACCCTCTCTCACCCTCACTCATTTTCACTATCACCCTCACTCCCTATACCCTCATGATCACTCACTCTCTTCACTCTTATTATCACCCTCACTCACCCTCACTCCCTGCACCCTCGTTATCATCTCACTCTTCACTCTCATTATCACTCTTCACTCTCATTATCACCCTCACTCACCCTCACTCACCCTCATTCTTCACTCTCACTATATCACCCTCACTCACTTTCTCTATCACCCTCACTCCCTACACCCTCATTATCACCCTCACTCTCATTATCATTCCCACTCTCTTCACTCACGTTTGTAGGATTGTAAGGTATTCTTCCTACGATTTTACAAGAAGAAGCTAACTTGGAGGCAGAAATGGGACCTCCAAAATCACTGGTTCTATGGTGTGGTGTGTGGAAATGTGTTGGTCCTACTTGGCATCATTATGAAGACCATAGCCGCTTTTAAGGTGGGTACAGTTTGAAGTTTATGTGTCCTATTGCTTTATTGTCATTGACACATGCATATGCACACACACACACACACACACACACACACACACACACACACACACACACACACACACACACACACACACACACACACACACACACACACACACACACACACACACACACACACACACACACACACACACACACACACACACACACACACACACACACACACACACACACACACACACACACACACACACACACACACACACACACACACACACACACACACACACACACACACACACACACACACACACACACACACACACACACACACACACACACACACACACACACACACACACACACACACACACACACACACACACACACACACACACACACACACACACACACACACACACACACACACACATAATTCAACAACATCCTTCTCCACTGTCCTCTATAGCTGACACTCTCCATTCCTCTTGAAGATGCTACCACCTTGATCCTAGGTTTAGGAGTCTTCTTCCAGTGGTGTGGTTTGCTGAGGTTCTTCAGCTACTTTGATACCTACAATGTGAGTTGTGGGGAGGGGATTAGTATACTGAGTTATACAATTTCATAAACAAAGTTATACTGGAATGTTGAACCAAGTATACGTACATACAAACATAGATTGTCTATTGAGAGGAGTATACTGAGATGATTGGAATAATATACAATGAACAATAAGTAATATTAAACGTGAACATAACTGTATGCAGAATCAATACTGCATGCAGTGTGAGGCCTAAATACATCAAATATATGAGAATAATATAATCAATATATAATTGGAATTGCAATATATTGGAATAATATTATTAGTTTACGGAGAAATTAATAGTCATTATGTGAATGAAATCTTCCACGACAGGATTATGTGGTCTGCTTATATACTATTTACGTATGTGTGTATAAGTACATTCGTCTTCCATTGCCATGTAACAATGGCCGGCTGGTTATACCAGGGTTTCATTTTGGCCACATACTCCTGACAGTGTATGCGATGTACCACAGTATGGTGTTAATTACCCTATTATCACCTCTATGACCTCAGAGCTATATATGATATGAATTTTTGCACAATGCATTACAATTAAATGAGAGATAAATTGCTCAAACATGAGTAAAATAGAACGATTTAACCTAGCCACCACCTTGGTCTCTTTTGACTATGTGGATTTTTGGCCAAAATGCACCATCTCGCATACTGTGTGTGAGAGTGGGCGTGTCAACATGATATTTTCACGAACTCTAGCTGGTGATGAGAACCACGTTATGAAACACTTCCCATCTCCTTGTGTGATTTGTGACTCTTGTTATTCAAGGTGGTGCTATGGCCAAATTTTGGCCATAGCACCGCAGTCAATGTACTTAGCACCATCTTGTATACCGTGTAGGAGAGTGGGTGTGTCAACATGATATTTTCACGAACTCTAGCTGGTGATGAGAACCACGTTATGAAACACTTCCCATCTCCTTGTGTAATTTGTGACTCTTGTTATTCAAAGTGGTGCTATGGCCAAAGTTTGGCCATAGCACCACAGTCAATGTACTTAGCACCATCTTGTATACCGTGTAGGAGAGTGGGCGTGTCAACATGATAATTTCACCCGATCTAGCTGGTGATGTGTGCTAAGTTATGAAACACTTCCCATCTCCTTGTGTGATTTGTGACTCTTGTTATTCAAAGTGGTGCTATGGCCAAATTTTGGCCATAGCACCACAGTCAATGTACTTAGCACCATCTTGTATACCGTGTAGGAGAGTGGGTGTGTCAGCATGATATTTTCACGAACTCTAGCTGGTGATGAGAACCAAGTTATGAAACACTTCCCATCTCCTTGTGTGATTTGTGACTCTTGTTATTCAAAGTGGTGCTATGGCCACATTTTGGCCATAGCACCACAGTCAATGTACTTAGCATCATCTTGTATACCGTGTAGGAGAGTGGGTGTGTCAACATGATATTTTCACCCGATCTAGCTGGTGATGTGTGCTAAGTTATGAAACACTTCCCATCTCCTTGTGTGATTTGTGACTCTTGTTATTCAAAGTGGTGCTATGGCCAAATTTTGGCCATAGCACCACAGTCAATGTACTTAGCACCATCTTGTATACCTCGTGGGAGAGTGGGCGTGTCAACATGATATTTTCACCCGATCTAGCTGGTGATAAGAACCAAGTTATGAAACACTTCCCATCGCCTTGTGTGATTTGTGACTCTTGTTATTCAAAGTGGTGCTATGGCCAAATTTTGGCCATAGCACCACAGTCAATGTACTTAGCACCATCTTGTATACCTCGTGGGAGAGTGGGCGTGTCAACATGATATTTTCACCAAGTCTAGCTGGTAATGTGAGCTAAGTTATGAAACACCTCCCATCTCCTTGTGTGATTTGTGACTCTTGCTATTCAAGGTGGTGCTATGGCCAAATTTTGGCCATAGCACCACAGTCAATGTACTTAGCACCATCTTGTATACCGTGTAGGAGAGTGGGTGTGTCAACATGATATTTTCACCCGATCTAGCTGGTGATGTGTGCTAAGTTATGAAACACTTCCCATCTCCTTGTGTGATTTGTGACTCTTGTTATTCAAAGTGGTGCTATGGCCAAATTTTGGCCATAGCACCACAGTCAATGTACTTAGCACCATCTTGTATACCTCGTGGGAGAGTGGGCGTGTCAACATGATATTTTCACCCGATCTAGCTGGTGATAAGAACCAAGTTATGAAACACTTCCCATCGCCTTGTGTGATTTGTGACTCTTGTTATTCAAAGTGGTGCTATGGCCAAATTTTGGCCATAGCACCACAGTCAATGTACTTAGCACCATCTTGTATACCTCGTGGGAGAGTGGGCGTGTCAACATGATATTTTCACCAAGTCTAGCTGGTAATGTGAGCTAAGTTATGAAACACCTCCCATCTCCTTGTGTGATTTGTGACTCTTGCTATTCAAGGTGGTGCTATGGCCAAATTTTGGCCATAGCACCACAGTCAATGTACTTAGCACCATCTTGTATACCTTGTGGGAGAGTGGGCGTGTCAACATGATATTTTCACAAACTCTAGCTGGTGATGAGAACCAAGTTATGAAACACTTCCAATCTCCTTGTGTGATTTGTGGCTCTTGTTATTCAAAGTGGTGCTATGGCCAAAGTTTGGCCATAGCACCACAGTCAATGTACTTAGCACCATCTTGTATACCGTGTAGGAGAGTGGGTGTGTCAACATGATATTTTCACCCGATCTAGCTGGTGATGTGTGCTAAGTTATGAAACACTTCCCATCTCCTTGTGTGATTTGTGACTCTTGTTATTCAAAGTGGTGCTATGGCCAAATTTTGGCCATAGCACCACAGTCAATGTACTTAGCACCATCTTGTATACCGTGTAGGAGAGTGGGTGTGTCAACATGATATTTTCACCCGATCTAGCTGGTGATGTGTGCTAAGTTATGAAACACTTCCCATCTCCTTGTGTGATTTGTGACTCTTGTTATTCAAAGTGATGCTATGGCCAAATTTTGGCCATAGCACCACAGTCAATGTACTTAGCACCATCTTGTATACCTTGTGGGAGAGTGGGCGTGTCAACATGATATTTTCACAAACTCTAGCTGGTGATGAGAACCAAGTTATGAAACACTTTCAATCTCCTTGTGTGATTTGTGACTCTTGCTATTCAAAGTGGTGCTATGGCCAAATTTTGGCCATAGCACCACAGTCAATGTACTTAGCACCATCTTGTATACCTCGTGGGAGAGTGGGCGTGTCAACATGATATTTTCACCCGATCTAGCTGGTGATAAGAACCAAGTTATGAAACACTTCCCATCTCCTTGTGTGATTTGTGACTCTTGCTATTCAAGGTGGTGCTATGGCCAAATTTTGGCCATAGCACCACAGTCAATGTACTTAGCACCATCTTGTATACCTCGTGGGAGAGTGGGCGTGTCAACATGATATTTTCACCCGATCTAGCTGGTGATAAGAACCAAGTTATGAAACACTTCCCATCTCCTTGTGTGATTTGTGACTCTTGCTATTCAAGGTGGTGCTATGGCCAAATTTTGGCCATAGCACCACAGTCAATGTACTTAGCACCATCTTGTATACCTTGTGGGAGAGTGGGCGTGTCAACATGATATTTTCACCCGATCTAGCTGGTGATAAGAACCAAGTTATGAAACACTTCCCATCTCCTTGTGTGATTTGTGACTCTTGCTATTCAAGGTGGTGCTATGGCCAAATTTTGGCCATAGCACCACAGTCAATGTACTTAGCACCATCTTGTATACCGTGTAGGAGAGTGGGTGTGTCAACATGATATTTTCACCCGATCTAGCTGGTGATGTGTGCTAAGTTATGAAACACTTCCCATCTCCTTGTGTGATTTGTGACTCTTGTTATTCAAAGTGGTGCTATGGCCAAATTTTGGCCATAGCACCACAGTCAATGTACATAGCACCATCTTACATACCTCGTGGGAGAGTGGGCGTGTCAACATGATATTTTCACCCGATCTAGCTGGTGATAAGAACCAAGTTATGAAACACTTCCCATCTCCTTGTGTGATTTGTGACTCTTGCTATTCAAAGTGGTGCTATGGCCAAATTTTGGCCATAGCACCACAGTCAATGTACTTAGCACCATCTTGTATACCTCGTGGGAGAGTGGGTGTGTCAACATGATATTTTCACCAAGTCTAGCTGGTAATGTGAGCTAAGTTATGAAACACTTCCCATCTCCTTGTGTGATTTGTGACTCTTGCTATTCAAGGTGGTGCTATGGCCAAATTTTGGCCATAGCACCACAGTCAATGTACTTAGCACCATCTTGTATACCTTGTGGGAGAGTGGGCGTGTCAACATGATATTTTCACGAACTCTAGCTGGTGATGAGAACCAAGTTATGAAACACTTCCCATCTCCTTGTGTGATTTGTGGCTCTTGTTATTCAAAGTGGTTAGCACCACAGTCAATGTACATAGCACCATCTTGTATACCTCGTGGGAGAGTGGGCGTGTCAACATGATATTTTCACCCGATCTAGCTGGTGATAAGAACCAAGTTATGAAACACTTCCCATCTCCTTGTGTGATTTGTGACTCTTGCTATTCAAGGTGGTGCTATGGCCAAATTTTGGCCATAGCACCACAGTCAATGTACTTAGCACCATCTTGTATACCTTGTGGGAGAGTGGGCGTGTCAACATGATATTTTCACAAACTCTAGCTGGTGATGAGAACCAAGTTATGAAACACTTCCCACCCCCATTGTGTGATTTGTGGCTCTTGTTATTCAAAGTGGTGCTATGGCCAAATTTTGGCCATAGCACCACAGTCAATGTACTTAGCACCATCTTGTATACCTTGTGGGAGAGTGGGCGTGTCAGCATGATATTTTCACGAACTCTAGCTGGTGATGAGAACCAAGTTATGAAACACTTCCCATCTCCTTGTGTGATTTGTGACTCTTGTTATTCAAAGTGGTGCTATGGCCAAATTTTGGCCATAGCACCACAGTCAATGTACTTAGCACCATCTTGTATACCTTTTGGGAGAGTGGGCGTGTCAACATGATATTTTCACCCGATCTAGCTGGTGATAAGAACCAAGTTATGAAACACTTCCCATCTCCTTGTGTGATTTGTGACTCTTGCTATTCAAAGTGGTGCTATGGCCAAATTTTGGTCATAGCACCACAGTCAATGTACATAGCACCATCTTGTATACCTCGTGGGAGAGTGGGCGTGTCAACATGATATTTTCACCCGATCTAGCTGGTGATAAGAACCAAGTTATGAAACACTTCCCATCTCCTTGTGTGATTTGTGACTCTTGTTATTCAAAGTGGTGCTATGGCCAAACTTTGGCCATAGCACCACAGTCAATGTACTTAGCACCATCTTACATACCTCGTGGAAGAGTGGGCGTGTCAACATGATATTTTCACCAAGTCTAGCTGGTGATGTGTGCTAAGTTATGAAACACTTCCCATCTCCTTGTGTGATTTGTGACTCTTGCTACTCAAAGTGGTGCTATGGCCAAATTTTGGCCATAGCACCACAGTCAATGTACTTAGCACCATCTTGTATACCTCGTGGGAGAGTGGGCGTGTCAACATGATATTTTCACCAAGTCTAGCTGGTGATAAGAACCAAGTTATGAAACACTTCCCATCTCCTTGTGTGATTTGTGACTCTTGCTATTCAAAGTGGTGCTATGGCCAAATTTTGGCCATAGCACCACAGTCAATGTACTTAGCACCATCTTGTATACCTCGTGGGAGAGTGGGCGTGTCAACATGATATTTTCACCCGATCTAGCTGGTGATGTGAGTTAAGTTTTGAAACACTTCCCATCTCCTTGTGTGATTTGTGACTCTTGCTACTCAAAGTGGTGCTATGGCCAAATTTTGGCCATAGCACCACAGTCAATGTACATAGCACCATCTTGTATACCTCGTGGGAGAGTGGGCGTGTCAACATGATATTTTCACAAAGTCTAGCTGGTGATGAGAACCAAGTTATGAAACACTTCCCATCTCCTTGTGTGATTTGTGACTCTTGCTATTCAAAGTGGTGCTATGGCCAAATTTTGGCCATAGCACCACAGTCAATGTACTTAGCACCATCTTGTATACTGTGTAGGAGAGTGGGCGTGTCAACATGATATTTTCACCCGATCTAGCTGGTGATAAGAACCAAGTTATGAAACACTTCCCATCTCCTTGTGTGATTTGTGACTCTTGCTATTCAAGGTGGTGCTATGGCCAAATTTTGGCCATAGCACCACAGTCAATGTACTTAGCACCATCTTGTATACCTTGTGGGAGAGTGGGTGCGTCAACATGATATTTTCACCAAGTCTAGCTGGTGATGAGAACCAAGTTATGAAACACTTCCCATCTCCTTGTGTGATTTGTGACTCTTGTTATTTAAAGTGGTGCTATGGCCAAATTTTGGCCATAGCACCACAGTCAATGTACTTAGCACCATCTTGTATACCTCGTGGGAGAGTGGGCGTGTTAACATGATATTTTCACCAAGTCTAGCTGGTGATGTGAGCTAAGTTATGAAATACTTCCCATCTCCTTGTGTGATTTGTGACTCTTGCTATTCAAGGTGGTGCTATGGCCAAATTTTGGCCATAGCACCACAGTCAATGTACATAGCACCATCTTACATACCTCGTGGGAGAGTGGGCGTGTCAACATGATATTTTCACCCGATCTAGCTGGTGATGTGTGCTAAGTTATGAAACACTTCCAATCTCCTTGTGTGATTTGTGACTCTTGTTATTCAAAGTGGTGCTATGGCCAAATTTTGGCCATGGCACCACAGTCAATGTATTTAGCACCATCTTGCATACCGTGTAGGAGAGTGGGCATGTCAACATGATATTTTCATCAGATCTAGCTGGTGATGTGAGCTAACATACCCTAACCCTCTCCAACCAGATCCTTTTACTGACCCTGAAGCTTTCACTACCAAGTGTGTTTAGGTTTGCAGTCTGTGCAGGTATCCTGTACATTGCCTTCCTGTTCTGTGGGTGGTTGGTACTGGGACCCTACCATGATAAGGTGTGTGTGTGTGTGTGTGTGTGTGTGTGTGTGTGTGTGTGTGTGTGTGTGTGTGTGTGTGTGTGTGTGTGTGTGTGTGTGTGTGTGTGTGTGTGTGTGTGTGTGTGTGTGTGTGTGTGTGTGTGTGTGTGTGTGTGTGTGTGTGTGTGTGTGTGAGTGTATATGTGTGTGTGTGTGTGTGTGTGTGTGTGTGTGTGTGTGTGTGTGTGTGTGTGTGTGTGTGTGTGTGTGTGTGTGTGTGTGTGTGTGTGTGTGTGTGTGTGTGTGTGTGTGTGTGTGTGTTTGTGCATGTGTATACCTGTGTGTGTTTTGTGTGTGTGTGTGTGTGTGTGTGTGTGTGTGTTTGTGCATGTGTATACCTGTGTGTGTTTTGTGTGTGTACATATTTGTGTTCTGTCCACTACAATAATGTACCTACATATAATATGTGTTGGGGATATACGTACATACCATTTTTATTTTCTTGTTCTCAGTTCAAAGACTTGTCAGTGACATCAGAGTGTCTGTTCTCTCTGCTCAACGGCAATGACATGTTTGCAACGTACAAGGACATGCCTCAGACTCCCACGGCCATCAGGGTGTTCAGCAAGGTGTACCTCTACCTGTTCATATCTCTGTTCATTTACGTTGTGTTGAGTGTGTTCATTGGACTGATCTCAGATACATACGAGACCTTGAATGTGAGTTGGTAGTGTGTACTAGACTACTAGTGTGTGTTTACTGTGTGCGTGTGTGTGTGTGTTTGTGTGTGTGTGTGTGTGTGTGTGTGTGTGTGTGTGTGTGTGTGTGTGTGTGTGTGTGTGTATGTGTGTGTTTATTTGTATGACGCTTAATCAGTATAACAGGCCCGTACACAGGGGGGGTTCGAGGGGGTTCGACCGAACCCCCCTTTGTGTTCATAACCTGAAGTGAAAAAATGCTGTTGTCCAAGTGCCACCATTGTCTAGGGCACAAATGATCCAAACTTCACAGTAATTCGATCTGATGCAAAGGTGATGCAACCACCCCATTATATGATGACATTGTAATGATTGCATCTGCCACGTGGTGGTCACTGTTCCAGTTGCTCAGTGTTTCAGAAGCAATATGTCCAAGCGACCAGCACAAAACACAAGTGATATTCTTTCTTACTTCAAGAAATCCAACACACTTTTAGGTGAGGAGTATGTATGATCCACTGAATTACTTAAGTAGCTTGGCTGTTTTGAGTGGTATAAAGTTAAGATTATATTCTTATGCTCTATATTTGATTCAGACGTCCGTACTGCCACACAGCCCGATCCTCATGATCTACCTCAAGTTTGTGACAGCCAACAGGAATCTCACATAAGGTGTGATGGTGTTACCCAGTCACAAATTGGCTCTCGAGGCAGTAATGATGAAACACCTCTCAGCCCTGCTGCAGAATCACCCTCTGGTAGCCAGAGTGACCCGGAATCAGATATGATCAATGATATAGGCACAGTCATTGGTGCCAATGAATCGGTAGATAAAATCAGTGCCACTGTAAATGATCTCCCACAAGCAAAAAAGTATTCTTTACTTTTTCAACATACTCAACCACCCCATGAGCTCCCAAAGAGTTTTTCGCATGGCTGCTATCGTAAATTTAACCCCACCTGGCTTGCAAAGTACCCGTGGCTTCGATACAGTCCTTGTCTCGATGGAGTATTCTGTGGACCATGTGCACTATTGCTCAGCAATGCCAAACGCAAGGACAAAAGTAAGCTTGTCAATGCTCCATTTTCGAACTGGGTTAAGTTAAGTGATACGCTTATCACCCACTCGAGCCATGTGTATCACCGGGAAGCACTGCAGTCAGCAGATATACTTAAATCATCCATTGAAAAACCAGATTCTAGAGTTGATGTGCTTCTCAGCAGTTCCCTACAGTTGCGTATCAAAGAGAATGAACATATTCTTCGTCAAATCGTACAAGCAATACTTTTCCTTGGTAAACAGGGTCTAGCCTTCAGAGGTGATAATGAGTCTCTTGCACAACAGGATAGTAATCCTGGAAATTTTCTGGCATTACTTGCAATGCTCGCCAAAAATGATGCTGTGCTACAGAAGCACCTGTTAATGCCACGGGCGAAGAATGTAACGTATATTTCCCCTAGATCACAAAATGAAATTATCAATGTGAT
The DNA here is from genome assembly GCA_964020155.1 of Chondrilla cf. caribensis. Lineage (NCBI taxonomy): Eukaryota > Metazoa > Porifera > Demospongiae > Chondrillida > Chondrillidae > Chondrilla > Chondrilla cf. caribensis. Next base: position 647,261 of record OZ026550.1, on the reverse strand, counting down.
AGGTTATGATGTAATTCTTTCAGGCATCATCGAGGAAGTCAAAAGCGCAAAGTTTTACTCAATCATGGCTGATGAAGTGTCCAGCCACAATGTAGAGCATTTACCACTATGTGTGAGATTTGTTGATGATAGCTGTCAAGTTCGTGAAGAGTTTATTTCATTTTTAAAGCTGAAACGAGTAAGAGCAGTAGACATAACCGAGGCCATACTTGGGTGTTTGGAGAAGTTGGGGCTGACACTTGACAACCTACGGGGACAAGGCTATGATGGTGCTAGCACCATGAGTGGTGAGACGTCAGGGGTTCAGACTCAAATCAGACAAAAACAACCAAAAGCAATCTATACACACTGTGCAGGACACTCCCTCAATCTCGTAATACTGTCATCATGCTCAATTCTAGCCATTAGAAATACAATTTCACAAGTTAAAAGTTTTACATTATGGATTAAAGCATCGGCTAAACGAGAGGGTCTGCTTAAGGCTATTTTCATAAGCAGGACCGAATCTTCATCCAGGGCTCCTCTCCTTAATGTGTGCGTCACAAGGTGGGTAGAGAATATTGATGGATGGCAAAGGTTTTCTTCATCCCATCCATTCCTTGTTTTGTTCTGTGAGGTCATCCTTTTTGGCCACAGCGACTTTCCATTGTATAATGATGGGTGGTCTGTTGAAGACAAACGAAATGCTCAAGCGCATTTAAATGCTCTGACAACGTTTGAGTTTGTTTACAGTATAGTAGTTCTACAACGATCACTGATGTATCTCAAAGAAGCAGCTGTTGCCCTTCAAGGAGAAACGCAAGACCTTGTCTCTGGAGTTGGCCTCATTCAGAAGAGTCTGCAAGATATTCAGACACTTCGAGACGAAGCAGATGACTTCGCTGGACGCATATTTGAGCACAGTCACAGAATTGCTGATCGTTCAAATGTTGATGTCAGTATCCCTCGTATAAACAAAAGACAACAGCATCGAAATAATCCACCTTCAACATCAGTTGGAGAGTATTTCAAGCTATCAATAACCATTCCTTTTCTTGATCACATTATCAATGGCTTAGTAACTCGATTTGATGCCCATGTTCGCCAAGCAGCTTTAATTCAAAAACTAATTCCTTGTAACCTGAAGAATGAATCTTCAATGTCCGACATTCAGGATGCGATTGATTATTACAGCGAAGATCTTCCTAACAGCGACTTAATAGATGAAGAGTTTTATGTGTGGAAATCAAAATGGGTCAAGACTCCAACCAAAGATAGACCACACACTTTAAGTGAATGCCTGAAGTGTTGTCCTCAAACACTTCCTAACATATATACTCTTTTGAAGATATTTGCTACACTACCGCTAAGTTCATGTTCTTGTGAGCGTTCTGCATCTGCACTACGAAGACTCAATAACTACATGCGGTGCACCCAGACGGAAGACAGACTGAGTGCCTTAGCACTAATTCACTGCAACTACAAAGACACTATTGACATAGACAGAGTATGTAGAATTTTCATGACAAAACATCCACGTAGAATGGAATCAGCCAATTTGCTATTTGATTCAGCACAGTAGATATTATTGAACTCTGTGTATCAACGTATATTTGTCATATGACCCGACATAAGCTGCATGTTATACTTAATTAATATTAGGCCTTCAATGATGATCTGTATGATTGTGATTGCATGCATGTGTGATGACAGATAGATATGAACTGGACTAAAAATGTAACCCCCCTTTTGTGAAGCCTGCGTACGGGCCTGTATAATAATCATTATTATACAAGTATAATAATAAGAAATTACACAAAAGGACCTGCTCTTTCAATTACACCCTCCCCCCCACACACACATCTCCAGGAACATTGGTACATGAAGTCCAAAGGATTCTTACATGAGTTTGCTCTTGGTGGGATGGAAGGTTGGAAGAGAAGGAGAAGAGCTCTCAGAAAGATGAGGCCCACCTTCCAGGAAGTCCAGGAGGTGCAAACTAGAGAGGGGTTCATTCTAGTGAACCAGGGCAACGGGCAGGTGAACGAGGACCGGGGTGATGATCACCATGACAACAGCAACAGTGAGGGAACGGATGGTGGTTACCGTAGTGACCAAGGTACACCAAGATTGGATGTTGTAGACAGCTCACCCTTCATGGAACATCTTGAATTCAGTGGGGCTTCTTGTACTAGTAGGTCATATGTTTTATAGCTGTACATTGCATGTAAGACAATACATGTACATGCAAACAAACACACACATGCACACATAACCACAACCCCTCCCTCCAGGATGTAGAATTGAACATCTTGAAAGAGATCGTGATTTTGTGAGTCAGAAAGCTATTACTGATCAAGAGCTACCGATCTCATCACGATTGACACAGAGGTGTGTGTGTGTGTGTGTGTGTGTGTGTGTGTGTGTGTGTGCGTGTGTGTGTGTGTGTGTGTGTGTATGTATGTGTTGTGTGTGTGTATGTGTGTATTTGAGAAGAATGACATTGTATAGAGTAGTTGTATATGCAGTACATTGCAGGTACATGAACAACAGCCAGTATAGCTGTCATGCCTCCCACCCTCCTCACAGTTTACCACTACTGGAACAGGAAACAGATTCTGGAACAGTTCTTGCAGGAAATTATCATGGAGGCAGCAATGATGAATGTGTTGTGGATATATCAAATCTGATGAAAAATTAGCATTTTAGAGGACAATAATTTATTATAAAATTGTGATCATTGTCACGTACAGTGTGCATCCACCATCCTGGTGACACTTATTTATTATTATAATTTTATTTGATTATTTATTAAGGTTTATCAGTGGATTATTGAACTGTTATGTGATTGATTTAGAAATGTTTATTCATATTCATCCAGTGTACCTGTGAGGCGTCATACGTATATAGAACATGTAATGTGGCACACACAACCTTCTAGAGGTGCATGGGGCATGTACGGAGATGGAGGTGACTAACAAGATGCTTTGTTGCTCGACACAAAAGGTTCCCCAGTGGTATATGTACTGTGACCAAATTTGACCCCCATACCACCATCTTGAATGACCAGTGTTACTGGCCATATAATATAGAAACTGGAGTGTTGCAGAATTTCCATAGATAAGACTAGAATCTGATGTAGAAATAAAGATACTTAACAGAATTTAGTAAATCATTGCATGCAGTACTCAAATCCAAACAGATTTGTGGTCTCACAGTCAATGTGAAAATGCAGCTTATCAGTACCACCGGTGTCCACATGATACATCATAGCTTAAATACGGATATACAGACACACTCCTGGTGGTAGTACAGTCCTTCTGATATCAAACAAGATACATTTGGTCACTGATCAAAAATTCTCCCCAGTGTCCTTATGACACATATAATAATGTGTATACGTTCATATGTACATTCAAATAAAAGTGCATGTATTCTGCCTTGTGGTGATCTCGCAGGTATTTTTACATTCTATTGCTGGTCACCAGGGGATGCCCAATGGCCTTATCAAACTTATCAACACAAATTTGGATGCATGCACCCCCTCCTCAGTGTGCTATTGGCCTCGGGGTGACCAGCATAATAATGTCAAATTTTATTGTTGATCACCACGGCCTCTCCAGTGCCCACATGATGCGTTATAACTCAAATACGGATGCATGGACACACTCCTGGTAGTGGTACTGTCCTTCTGATAACCAACGAGATAGTACATACATTGAAATAATATTAAGCACCTTCGAATGTAGCTATATAGGCTTATGGGTCTCATAAGGTTAGTGTTAATTCTCCTCTACTCTCCATTACATTGCAAATATACTAAGTACCTCTGAATGTAGCTAGGGTTACGGGCCATCCATTGAGATGTGAATTGTTTCATATGTTAGTTCATGTCTCCAGCTATGTCTGGTAAAAATATCCAGTTGACACGCTCACTTTCCCATGAGCTATTTAATAAGGTGCTTAGCGTTCTCTCCACTATACTCTCCCATACGAACATTGAAAAAATTTTAAGCACCTCTGAATGTAGCTGGGGTTATGGGCCACCTATTGAGATGGGAATTGTTTCAGAAATTAGTTCACATGACCAGCTAAGTGTGGTAAAATTATCCAGTTAACATGCCCACATTCCCATGAGCTTTTCATGAAGGTGCTTAGCGTCCCATACATTGAAAAAATATCAAGCACCTCCGAATATAGCTTAGGTTACAGGCCACCTATTGAGGAGGGTTTGGTTTCATATGTTAGTTCATGTCTCTAGCTAGGTCTGATTAAAGTATCAAGTTGGCACACCTCATCCTCAATGAGCTATGCAAAAAGGTGCTTAACATCCTACAGTCTCCCATACATTGAAAAAGTATTAAGCACCTCCAAATGTAGCTGGGGTTACGGGCCACCTATTGATGTGGGAATGGTTTTATAAGTTAGTTCATGTCCCCAGCTAGGTCTGGTTAAAATATGAAGCTGACACGCCTCCTTCCCCATGAGCTATGAAAAAAGGTGCTTAGCGTTTTCTCTCCTACACTCTCCAATACATTGAAAATACATTAAGCACCTTCGAATGTAGCTGGGGTTACGGGTTACCTAGGAAGGTGGGAATTGATTCACGAGTTAGTTCATGTCCACAGCTACATTGGTCTAAAATTTCAAGTTGACACGCCCTCTCCCCTATGAGCTATGAAAAAAGGTGCTTAACATTTTCTCTCTTATACTCTCCCATACATTGAAAATATACTAAGCACCTTCCAATGTAGCTGGGGTTAACAGCCACCTATTGAGATGGAAATTGCTAGCCCTAAGTTAGTTCATGTCCCCGACTAAATCTGAAATGTCAATTTTTTTGCTTGCCACCACGGCCTCTCCTGTGGGCACATAATGCATCATAGATCTAATACAAATGCACGAACACACTCCTGGAACTAATACGGTCCTTTTGATAACAAAAATGATGGGTTTTGTTGATGATGAAAACTCTCGCAGGTGTCCATATGGCACATTGCATTATACACTTGTGCGTACATTTCAATATAAGTGTAATACGCCTTGTGGTGATAACTCAGGTGACTTGACACGACGTTGCTGGTCACCAAGGGCTGTCCAGTGTCCGTGCCAAACTTACCAACACAATTTGGGATGCATACAAACCGTCCTGAGTGTGCTATGGGCCTCGTGGTGACAAGCAAAAAATGTCAATTTTTATGCTTGTCACCACGGCCTCTCCTGTGTGCACATAATGCATCATAGCTCTAATACGAATGCACGAACACACTCATGGAACAAATACGGTCCTTTTCATAACAATAATGATAGGTTTTGTCGCAGATGAAAACTCTCGCAGGTGTCCATATGGCACATTGCATTATACATTTGCATGTACATTTCAATATAAGTGTAATACGCCTTGTGGTGATAACTCAGGTGACTTGACACGACGTTGCTGGTCACCAAGGGCTGTCCAGTGTCCGTGCCAAACTCACCAACACAATTTGGGATGCATACAAACCGTCCTGAGTGTGCTATGGGCCTCGTGGTGACAAGCAAAAAAATGTCAATTTTTATGCTTGTCACCACGGTCTCTCCTGTGTGCACATAATGCATCACAGATCGATCTGATACGAATGCACGAACACACTCATGGAACAAATACGCTCCTTTTGACAACAAAAATGATAGGTTTTGTTGCTGATGAAAATTCTGCCAGGTGTCCATATGGCACATGGCATTATACATTTGAATGTACATTTCAATATAAGTGTAATACGGAAATGAAAACTGTTTCATAAGTTAGTATAGGACCACAACTAGGTTCCCATAAAATATCATGTTGACACACCCCCTCTCCCATGAGCTACGCAAAAGGGTGCTTAGCGTTATTTCATCCTATACCTTCCCATACATTAAAAAATATTAAGCACCTCCGGATGTAGTTATTTTTAGGGACCACCTACGAAGACGAAAACTGTTTCATAAGTTAGTATAGGACTACAGCTAGGTTCCCATAAAATATCATGTTGACACGCCTCCTCTCCCATGAGCTACGCAAAAGGGTGCTTAGCGTTATTTCATCCTATACCTTCCCATACATTAAAAAATATTAAGCACCTCCGGATGTAGTTATTTCTAGGGACCTCCTACGGAGATGAAAACTGTTTCATAAGTTAGTATAGGACTACAGCTATGTTCTCATAAAATATCATGTTGACACGCCTCCTCTCCCATGAGCTACGCAAAAAGGTGCTTAGCGTTATTTCATCCTATACCTTCCCATACATTAAAAAGTATTACGCACCTCTGGATGTAGTTATTTTTAGGGACCTCCTACGGAGATGAAAACTGTTTCATAAGTTAGTATAGGACGACAGCTAGGTTCCCATAAAATATCATGTTGACACGCCTCCTCTCCCATGAGCTACGCAAAAGGGTGCTTAGCATTATTTCATCCTATACCTTCCCATACATTAAAAAGGATTAAGCACCTCCGGATGTAGTTATTTTTAGGGACCTCCTACGGAGACGAAAACTGTTTCATAAGTTAGTATAGGACTACAGCTAGGTTCCCATGAAATATCATGTTGACACGCCTCCTCTCCCATGAGCTACGCAAAAAGGTGCTTAGCATTATTTCATCCTATACCTTCCCATACATTAAAAAATATTAAGCACCTCCGGATGTAGTTATTTTTAGGGACCACCTACGGAGACGAAAACTGTTTCATAAGTTAGTATAGGACAACAGCTAGGTTCCCATAAAATATCATGTTGACACTCCTCCTCTCCCATGAGCTATGCAATAAGGTGCTTAGCGTTATTTCATCCTATACCTTCCCATACATCAAAAAGTATTAAGCACCTTCGGATGTAGTTATTTTTAGGAACCACCTACGGAGACGAAAACTGTTTCATAAGTTAGTATAGGACTACAGCTAGGTTCCCATAAAATATCATGTTGACACGCCTCCTCTCCCATGAGCTACGCAATAAGGTGCTTCGCGTTATTTCATCCTATACCTTCCCATACATTAAAAAGTATTAAGCACCTTCGGATGTAGTTATTTCTAGGGACCTCCTACGGAGATGAAAACTGTTTCATAAGTTAGTATAGGACTACAGCTAGGTTCCCATAAAATATCATGTTGACACGCCTCCTCTCCCATGAGCTACGCAAAAGGGTGCTTAGCATTATTTCATCCTATACCTTCCCATACATTAAAAAGTATTAAGCACCTTCGGATGTAGTTATTTTTAGGGACCTCCTACGGAGACGAAAACTGTTTCATAAGTTAGTATAGGACTACAGCTAGGTTCCCATAAAATATCATGTAGACACTCCTCCTCTCCCATGAGCTACGCAATAAGGTGCTTCGCGTTATTTCATCCTATACCTTCCCATACATTAAAAAGTATTAAGCACCTTCGGATGTAGTTATTTTAGGGACCTCCTACGGAGATGAAAACTGTTTCATAAGTTAGTATAGGACTACAGCTAGGTTCCCATAAAATATCATGTTGACACGCCTCCTCTCCCATGAGCTACGCAAAAGGGTGCTTAGCGTTATTTCATCCTATACCTTCCATACATTAAAAAGTATTAAGCACCTCCGGATGTATTTTTGATCCCATTCATGGTGCATCAATGATCATAGTGTCATTAAACTATAATCTAAATTTGTAATTGAATCACATGTTGAGCAAACAGTACAATTGAAGCATAATGAGATAATTACAATAACATTAATTAATTAAAATTATTTACGTATATGAAGGAGGAAGTTTGAAATGCCAGTTTCTCTCCAGGACATTATCAAGTCTGAGATTAAGGATTTAGAACAAGTTACATGAAGATTTCATCTTCTTCTTCTTCTTCTTTTCAGCTTCAGCGTCGTTCTTACATTCTCTCTGGGAAGAAACAAAAGGTAACAATAGAATAATAATATTTTAATGGGAATTGTTTATACAGAATTGTGTGTGTGTGTGTGTGTGTGTGTGTGTGTGTGTGTGTGTGCGTGTGTGTGTGTGTGCATGCGTGTGTGTGTGTGTGTGTGTGTGTGTGTGTGTGCGTGCGTGCGTGCGTGCGTGCGTGCGTGTGCATATACATGTGCATACCTGTGTATGTGTCCATACATGTATGGGTGTTTGTGTGCACGTGTTTATGTACATGGGAACACAATGACTTACATAACGTCGGATTTCACGGACAAGGGAATAAAAAGCATCATCCACACCCTGACGGGTCTTGGCCGAAGTCTCGATGTATGGCATATTCTTGACTTTGGCATAATCCGAGGCGTCTTTGTTGTCAACCTCTCTCCTCGGAAGGTCCACTTTGTTGCCAACCAGGATCATGGGGATGTCATCCGTGTCCTTTACGCTTAAAATCTGTAAACACACAACGGATTGACACAAATGAAGTACGTTAAGGGACACTGGAAGATACAAGAAACACAAAAGACCAGGAATATCATAAGAAATGATGATGATGATGATGATTGTGATGATAGTGGTGGCGATGGTGATCGTGATGATGACGATAGTGGTGTTGGTGATGATGATTATGATGATGGTGATGATGATGATGATAGTGGTGGTGGTGATAATGATGATGATGATAATGATAGTGGTGGTGTTGATGATAATGATGATGGTGGTGATGATGATGATGATAGTGGGGACGATGATGGCGATGATGATGGTGATTGTGGTGATGATGATGGTGATGATGATACTGCTGACGATTGTGATATCCTTAACTTAAAATTCCTTAACTTCCATTTCACCTATTACTATCTTGTATGGATTCATTTGTCTAGCTTATTGATTGACTAATCATTCATTTTGTTTGACTAATCATTCATTTTGTTGATCGACAATTCGTGAACGAAACGATAAGATACAACAATGATGGTAATGGTAGTGATGATAGTGATGATGATAAGGGTGTACGTGATATACTGGATGTTGTAGATACGGAGTACTCACTTGTCCTCTGTACAATTCCACATCTTGGAACGATACTTTGCTATCGACAGCAAACACACATAAGAATCCTTCTCCGACTCTCATTAACTGATCCCTATATGCACTGTGGGTAGAAAGGAATGAAGAGATGCTTATGCACTCCTATGCACACATACGCCTATAGGTATAGTTTTATGCATGTACATACATGCACACGCACACACACGCACACATGCACACACACACACACACACACACACACACACACACACACACACACACACCTATATTGGTTTTGCATAACCAGAAATTCCAGAAGACAGGTTTCACTATCTATTACAACTTGCTTACGATAGGAGTCCTCAATAGTGGGGTCATATTCATCCACAAGGCTAAAATGGGCAGAACCAGAAGAGAATGTTAAAAGGTGTGTGTGTGTGTGTGTGTGTGTGCGTGTGTGTGTGTGTGTGTGTGTGTGTGTACATGTGTGTGTGTGTGTGTGTGTGTGTGTGTGTACTTGAGCCTGTGTGGGTGCTTGTGTCTGTGTGTGTATGGATGTTCATGTGTGGCGGGTGGAGGTGTTTGGTACATGTACATGTGTGTAAGTATGCACGCACATATATACAAATGTACAAATATACATAAGCACATGAATGACTGCATGACATGTTTAAATTGCCACGACTCACTAATTTTGGACGAACCCCATTGCGAGGGCATTCTTGCCAACGCCACCCGCTGCAGAAGACAAATGAGCAGACCATGACACAGGATGGCTCACATGCAAACACAGCACAATACAGAAGTGCACATAAGACGTACACACTTAGATATAATAGTATGGTATGGTCGGAAAAAGTTGAACAGTAATCTCCTTTACCTTTTTTCTGTTAACAGTTAACCTTAACCGTTACGTTAACTTTTAACCGATAAGTGTTAACCATTATCGGATTAACAGTTAACTTTTATCTGGTAACGTTTAGTTTTTTTTTTAAACTGCGCCGTACATCCCATGATACATGTAGAAAATGTGACATAATGTAATTTGAAGCAAGAATATTATTACATCACAAGATAATCGTAGCACAATCGTAAAGTATTGTAAAATACACTTGGACAACAGCATTTTTTCATTTCAATGTATATAGACACAAAATGGGGGTTAAAGGGTTTCAGTTGAACCCCCCCCCCCCCCGTGTACAGGCCGGCATGCTATACCAATATACGAAATTTATTTATTATAGTAGTGAATTTTTAAGTGGGTTGCTACAGGTGTACATTTGGCTCCATCCTGACTCAAGTCGACTCGAATATGCAACAGGCAGTGACGAAAAGGTACCAACCCCACATACACGTACAAACCATAACAGAGATGATATTCAAGCGGTCAAAACACTACACACGCAAGCTCACACGCAGGGAGCCGCTAAGAATCGAATCACTCAAACATAAAGCTCCAGTCGAACCTACCTCCGACAACCACCAATTTATACTCAGTCATATCCCGTCTACTGCAAATGGCTAGCTTTTTCGAGGTCGTACGAAAAGACGGCAAGTGGTCTAGCTGTGAACGAAGTTCAGAACCTCGCAAATGCTTGGATTTTATAACATTGCGATGTCACCATAAATGTCCGTTAAAATGACACACTCCTCGATAACTCCTAATGTGGAGATCTGGCCGTCGACCCGTGCTATCTTTAGCCACACTCCATATTAGTAATCGAATTAGTACAAATAATAACATCCTTTGTATTAATACTAATATGGTATGTAAATCTGTAAGTGATTATTGGTATACCTGTCAAGTTACACCATGTTTAGTAACGGAATATTTCCCAAAGCTGTTGCACACTTAGTGGCATACAAACGCACCACCATGTTCGACCATATTGTCAAATTATGGAATTTGTTGATGCTAAAAGCAACCCGGCATATCCAGTGACTTTGTTACAACGCCGCTTTCCTGCGAGCAGGGGATCACGTATATACATATACTTTTGCATGTACATTCCAATATAAGTGTAATACGCCTTGTGGTGATCACTCAAGCAATTTCACATTCCTTTACTGGTCACCAAGGGCTGCCCAGTGTCCATGTCAAACTCACCAACACAATTTTGGATGCACACAGACTGTCCTGAGTGTGCTATGGGCCTCGCAGTGACAAGCAAAAAAAATGTCAAATTTATCGCTTATCACTGCAGCCTCTCCTGTGTGCAAGTGATGCATCATAGCTCAAGTATGAATGCACGGACACACTTCTGGAAGTAGTACGGTCCTTCTGATAACAAAAATGATGCGTTCTGTTGTTGAACAAAAATTCTCCCCATTGTCCATATGACACACATAATATTGCATTTTATACTTTTGTATGTACATTCCAATATAAGTGTAATACGCCTTGTGGCAATCACTCAAGTAATTTCACATTCTGTTGCTGGTCACCAAGGGCTGCCCAGTGTCCATGCCAAACTCAGCAGAACAATTTGAGATGCATGCAAACCGTTCTGAGTGAGCTATAGGCCTCGTGACGACAAGGAAAAAATGTCCAAGTGTATCGCTTGTCACCATGGCCTCTCCTGTGTGCACGTGATGCATTAGAGCTCAAATAAGGATGCACAGACACATTCCTGGAACTATTTCGTTTTTTTGATATCAATAATATGCGTTCAAAAATTCGCCCCAGTGTCCATATGACACATATAATATTGTATATACTTTTGTATGTACATTCCAAGACAAGTGTAACATGCCTTATGGTGATCACTCAAGTAATTTCACATTGCGTTTCTGGTCACCAAGGACTGCCCAGTGTCCTTGCCAAACTCACCAACACAATTTCAGATGCATGCACACTGTCCTGAACGTATTATAGGCCTTGCGGTAACAAAGAAAAAATATCAAATTTATCGCTTGTCACCATGGCCTCTTCTGTGTGCACGTGATGCATGACAGCTCAAACACAGATGCATGGACATACTCCTGGAACTAATACGGTCCTCCTGATAGCAAAGATGCTACGTTTTGTTGTTGATTGAATTCTCCCCATTGTTCATATACCACATATAATATTGCATATACTTTTGTATGTACATTCCAATATACGTAAGTGTAATACACCTTGTGATGATCACTCAGGTAATTTCACATTCCTTTGCTGGTCACCAAAACCTGCCCAGTGTCCATACTAAACTCACCAACACAGTTTCAGATGCATACATACCCTCCTGACTCCCTATAGGCCTCGTGGTGATGAGCAAAAAATGACCAGAATTTGACCCCTCAGCACCATCCTGAACAAGTGTAGTGTTACTGGCCACAGAGACA
>OZ026550.1:585000-632500 GCA_964020155.1 Chondrilla cf. caribensis | reverse complement strand
CTATTGCAGTAGAACCATAGATGCAATGGTTTCATATGTTTATACTGTAACACCCAAACCCAGCACAGCTCTGTGTACATGCTACCCGTGCACCATTAAACCTGTAATTAAACACCACCTCTATATAAGGACCACCTGTCCTAAGTGGGCCTCCCTGAAGCCACCTGTCTACAAAGGCCACCTCAACTTGGTTCTTGGGGTGGTCTCTATAGACAGGTTCCAGCGTATGTGTGGATATACGTAGGTACATGTATAGCGATGGGTAGGTGATGACCTACAACGAGATGGAATTTTTCACTGCTTTCATTCCATCCTCAGGAATGTCACTGAAAAGATACCAGAAATCTATTAATAGTAACACCTACTGTGTGTGCTGGGGAGAGCCATGTGTGCTGTGTTATTTGAGATTCTGTCAAAGAGGGACAGAATCCCTACAAACTACCATGATCACACCAGAGGAACACACACACAACACACCCATATTTGGGCAATGGATGTCTGTATCAGATTAGCCTATACTAGAGGTGACTGCTAGTACATACGTATGAGAGAACACATGCACACATTATACGTACATATGCATACACACACACACACACACACGCACACACACACACACACACACACACACACACACATATGTACACACACACACACACACACACACACACACACACACACACACACACACACACACACACACACACACATACACACACACACACACACACACACGGTTATACATATTATATATACATGCATACGTCCATACGTACAGAAGTACATACATACATACGTACATACGTACGTACGTACGTACGTACATGCAAACAATTTAAATACATGTGTACATATGTACCCTCATACATACACGCATACGTACATACATATGTACGCACACATGGGTATACTTAGTCACATACACTCATACACACATAAATAAATGTACACACATTTGTACGGTCATACTGTTGAATATCATAGCTGCAGTGGATACAGTTGGAGAAGGTACACACATACGTATGGTATAGCAAGGAGTTCTTGGGAGCCAGAGTGAAGACTGAATATTAGCAGTGCCTGATCCAGGTACATGTTTTGAGGGAGGTATATGCCTAAATTATTTCCATTTCGACTTCCACTGTGTAACGCTTGCTAGGTATTTGTCTTATTTCCATGTGTAACTACAACAGTGAATTATTTATAGTGTACAAAAGACGGTCTATTTAAAAATGCCAAGAATTAGATATTGGGCTAGAAGTGCAAAAACTTCGCCAAATATAACATCTTCTGAGAAGGTTCTTTCAAACCTGAAAGAGATGCTGAAGGAAATTCGAGTGCAGGGTCGGCATGAGTTTTCCAACTCAAATTACTTGTTCATTGTCTATTACTTCTTAGTACTTGGATATTATATTGTTATTGGGAATTGTGGCACTTGAAAAAGTTTGGTAGATAAAGCGGTGGCAGATTGTTCATCTTTGTCGAGGAAGTACACACATCATGTGCTGGCATTCATGTACTTATCTAGGTTTACCATGACCACAAATATGGCAGTGCATGCGTGTGAATATTCCAGAAAATCAAAATATGTGAAAGGAACAATTTTTCTAGTTCACACAAGATCACAATAACATAACGTCAAGAGAGATAAACGTACGTGTATACAAGATAGGGAATGAAGTGAAATGCGATTTGCTCTCTCCCATTCACGCACACACAATGACCTGTAACTCTACACTCTGCGATTGCATTCGACAATGTTCTTGAATAAACTAACACGGTTACCACAGTCACAATCAGAGACTACTTGAGATCCTGACACACTATTGAATATTTGTAAACACATGCTTTCGATACACAGTGGAACTCAGTTAATGTTGCTCTTGTTATTGTTGTTTCTGTTACTGTTGTTTTTGTTGTTGTTGTGGTTGTTCAGGACAATTGGACTCTTTTGTAGTCAATTAGATCGAACATTTCACCCTGTTACAGCAGAACCCCACAAGAAGACCACCTTGAAACAGGACCACCTTAGTAATATGCCTGGTATCTTCTGGTTTCTATATTACTCTGTACATATTCTACATTACAAATACATAGGATTATATCACAATCAGACCACCTTAAGTGGTCTCATAGGTGGTCTCAATTGTGAGGTTCTACTGTACTTCAACTGGTCCCATAGGTGGTCTCAATTGTGAGGTTCTATTGTACTTCAACTGGTCCCATAGGTGGTCTCAATTGTGAGGTTCTACTGTACTTCAACTGGTCCCATAGGTGGTCTCAATTGTGAGGTTCTACTGTACTTCATCTGGTCCCATAAGTGGTCTCAATTGTGAGGTTCTACTGTACTTCAACTGGTCCCATAGGTGGTCTCAATTGTGAGGTCCTACTGTACTTCAAGTGGTCCCATAGGTGGCCTCAATTGTGAGGTTCTACTGTACTTCAACTGGTCCCATAGGTGGTCTCAATTGTGAGGTCCTACTGTACTTCAAGTGGTCCCATAGGTGGCCTCAATTGTGAGGTTCTACTGTACTTCAACTGGTCCCATACGTGGTCTCAATTATGAGGTTCTACTGTACTTCATCTGGTCCCATAGGTGGTCTCAATTGTGAGGTTCTACTGTACTTCATCTGGTCCCATAGGTGGTCTCAATTGTGAGGTTTCACTGTACCTACACTTGTGTTTGCTATGTACCATGATTAAGATCAAACATAAACAGAGTCATCAACAGTGCTAGTTCATGGGAGTGTGGATTTGCAACATTCAATGTGCTGTGCATATACGTACATACATGTGTACATACATGCATACATGTATCACATTATATGTATGTGATACATTATATATACACAATATAATGCACATACACACATGTATACGTGTATTATACGTATATATACAAGTATACATAAGTATTATACACACATGGAATGCATACATACTTTCATGAATGCACACAAGCACAATCAAAGGGCGTTGCATACAACAACGTCTTTGAAACAATTTAGCTATTTATTCTCCTAATGGCAACAACAATGGGGCATGCAAGCAAAGGTTATAGGAGGTTAGATGTGAGTTGTGGAGGATGGTGATCATGTTGAAAGGGAAGGTACATCTAAATGCATCCGCATGCATCCATGAACATACAGTTTACGGGGAAAGTCTCCAAACAAGTGCAGTGTATGTGAGAGTGTACAGTCTGTTATGAACGTGCACATGTATACGCATGCAGATGCACATACACACACAAACACATGTTCACACATGCACGCATGCACGCACACCCACGTAATGACACACACGCACACTTGTTTAACCATCCAATGTCTCATTATTTTAGAACAAAACCATCAAAAAATACATATACACATACAGTACACTTGCTATAAGACCTCCTCCCCCCCCCCGTAGTAAAATCATCTCAGTAACAAGACTACCTCTGTAATAACATCACTACCCCCAGTTCCAAAATCCTGGTTGTACTACCATACACATTCCCAACTTCAGGACTAGGAAGATCTCACAATCGAGAACTACATATTTTGACTGGGCCAATAGTGGTCTCAATTGCGAGGTTCTATATATACCGTACTTAAACTGGTCCCATAGGTGGTCTCAATTGTGAGGTTCTACTGTACTTCAACTGGTCCCATAGGTGGTCTCAGTTGTGAGGTTCTACTGTACTTCAACTGGTCCCACAGGTGGTCTCAATTGTGAGGTTCTACTGTACTTCAACTGGTCCCATAGGTGGTCTCAATTGTGAGGTTCTACTGTACTTCAACTGGTCCCATAGGTGATCTCAGTTGTAATTGAGGTTCTACTGAACTTCAACTGGTCCCATAGGTGGTCTCAATTGTGAGGTTCTACTGAACTTCAACTGGTCCCATAGGTGGTCTCAGTTGTAACTGAGGTTCTACTGTACTTCAACTGGTCCCATAGGTGGTCTCAGTTGTAACTGAGGTTCTACTGTACTTCAACTGGTCCCATAGGTGGTCTCAGTTGTAACTGAGGTTCTGCTGTACTCAACATTGAGTATACTAATGAAGTACACATACAATACATCACATACACATTGACTGTGTACAGGGTATGGAGTACTCGATATACAATGTACGGTGCACATAATATTATGACTATATAATTATCAATGTGAAACTTATTCATTATAGTAGTGAATTAGTAAGTGGGTTGCTACTGGTCTTTGGCTCCATCCTGATTCAAGTCGACTCGAATATGCAACAGGCAGTGACGAAAAGGTACCAACCCCACATACACGTACAGACCATAACAGAGACGATATTCAAGCGGTCAAAACACTACACACGCAAGCTCATACACGCAGGGAGCCGCTAAGAATCGAATCACTCAAACATAAAGCTCCGGTCGAACCTACCTCCGACAACCACCAATTTATACTCAGTCATATCCCGTCTACTGCAAATGGCTAGCTTTTTCGAGGTCGTACGAAAAGACGGCAAGTGGTCGCTGACTTCACTATTATAGGAACTAGTTACTATAAATAGCACACTCCCCGATAACTCCTAATATGGAGATCAGCTCGTCCGTGCTATCTTTAGCCACACTCCATATTAGTAATCGAATTAGTACAAATAATAACGACCTTTGTATTAATACTAATATGGTATGTAAATCCGTAAGTGATTATTGGTACGGTGTCGGTGCTTTCGAGACGTACTGCGGTTTGGAAGAAATCATTTTGCCGTCCAGCTGTATTCTTTGCAATGGCAGGCCCGGGCATCACGCAGCCAAAGTTGGACGAATTCATTGTCAACTCCCTCAGACTTCAAGCCGAACTGCCAAGACAGAGGGTCTCCGAATCAGCTAAAGAGTGAGTTCACACGGAGGTAGCGCGCGCTCCACGCGCCGTTCGGTGACTATTAAGTTACACCATGTTTGTTTAGTAACGGAGTATTTCCGAAAGCTGTCGCACAGTTAGTGGCATACAAACGCAACACCGTGTTCAACCATATCGCCAAATTGTGGAATTTGTCGATGTAAAAAGCAACCCGACGGTATCCAGTGACTTTGTTACAACGCCGCTCTCCTGCGAGCAGGGGATCACGTGTGCCCCCTATCCTCTACTGTGCGTGTTATAGAATTGACCGTCCTAATGTACGTGTAGTATTCTTGACTGCCACCATCTCTATGAGCTTTTTGTGCCCACATGCACCTGTAGGTCATCTAGTTGATTGAAGTGTGTATACATCCTACATAACCATTAGCCCTAAAAGGGTGATACTAGTATAATTATCATTTGTTTGCATGTGTGTGTGCGTACCCACACGTGTGTGTGTGTGTGTGTGTGTGTGTGTTCAGATGTGCACTTGTGTGCTTGTGTGTGGTGTGTCAACATATTATGCTTGTATGGATGCATAATATGTGTTTGTCTATGCACATGTACAGACTCACACAGGAGATGGTAGCCACCTTGAAATCCACACTTGTGTGTGTACATTACTAGTAGTGCCTTTCTCCACTTAAAAATATGCACATTCTTGCTCAGGTGTGCTTCAATGTTGCTCTGTAGTCTAGGAATCCACTGTCAACACATTACTCTGTTTGGTACACATTAATTGAATGTATGTGTACTAGAAGTAGGCGAGTCAAATATTGTGCATATCCGGTGTATATGGTGTGTGTGTGTGTGTGTGTGTGTGTGTGTGTGTGTGTGTGTACGTGTGTGTGTGGGTGTGTGTTTGTGTGTGTGTGTGTGTGTGTGTGTGTGTGTGTGTGTGTGTGTGTGCAAGCATATGTGTCTATTTGTATATATGTGAGGTGTGTGTGTTTATGTGTATATCTGTATGTCTTCATATAGTAAACTAACATTTAGCTTTCATTTTCACTATACAAGAACTGAAAGTGAACAACCATTCAGTTTTCCTTACATTTAATTAAGTAAATCATGTGTAAATATGTACATTTTATACTGTTGTATACTGTGTACCTTGTATGTACTATGTACGTACGTATTTCTGTAATGTACTGTAAGAGTACTATAGTTAACACAGTTCAATACATATAATATTATTATAGCTGGTAAATAGTGTATATTATAGAGGTGTATGTGATAAGTAGTGTTATAGTCCTGTGTGTGTACATAAGTGTGTGTGTGTGTGTGTGTGTGTGTGTGTGTGTGTGTGTGTGTGTGTGTGTGCGTGCGTGTGCGTGTGTGTGAATGTGCTTGCGCGCGCACGTGTGTGTGTGTGTGTGTGTGTGCATGTGTGTGTGTGTGTGTGTGTGTGTGTGTGTGTGTGTGTGTGTACTTATGCATATATGTCTTGCATGAATCAATCCCCTCCACTCACCATATCAAGGACAATTAGAGTTGAAATCATACGGATTGGTTCACCCAATTGAAAGTCACAAATAATACAATGTTCCACGAATGATCAATCTTCTTACAAGTAGTACACTACCTGACCCATTACATAGCATACTGGCTGACAAGGCGCCATAGGATACCTGTTTGCCAATTGCAGTGTGCACCCGTGACAAGTGTGCAGGCCGGTGAGAGAAAAGGAATTACTTCAACTTCGATCGCCTGATATTTTACAGACATGTGGTACACAGCTGGTAGGACACATGATTTGTTGTCTTGGGTGGATGCTTCCCTGACGCACTGCTAAAATGGAATCCTCTAGTGCTTGTTAGCACATACCAAAAGGGCAAATGTTAGTTTTTTGAATCAGTTCTTTCAGTGAATCGCCCCTTTTATCTCATGTTTGAAAATGTGTACATGCCTATTATGCGTAGCATCCTGATGTGAGTGTGCATTTACATACGTATATCATATATATCATACATACATATATATAATATACTCGGTTTGAATAGTACGCATGCCCAGGCCGCAAGTACATCTATATGACCTTGTACATACAGTGCAGCTTAAAGGACACCATTAAAATTACCTCCTCACAAAGGACACTTTCTAAGGCACCAAATATAGACTCTCCTAGTACTAATATATTTTCACTTCTGAAAAGTGGACAACTTCTCTACAATGGACAATTAGTTGATCTCATTGTGTACAAAGAGTTTTTGAGTATCTAGGTGGATGTTTTCCTATGCATGTATCCTCACAAGTTGCCCACACTGAATAGGATAAAGAGCATCAAAGGACGCAGTTCAGAAAACAAAGGCTGGAGTTATTCTGGACGATGTGGTCCTTTCTATCCCATAGTTCCCAATCAGTATTTACTGTGACCTTTCGTCTTCCTTGAAACTCATCACTACATCTCCCTCTGGCACCTACAATTGTGGACAATGAATGTGAATAATAATTGTCAACACCTAGCTGTCTTCTTGTGTATGTGTTAGCAAGGCACATAATAGATTGCTTATAGGAAGAGCTTTGTGAATTGGAACATTGTATGGAATGAAAGGGTACGTATGGATCAATGAGCGGGCTATGTTGTCGGGGAGGTCAGTTCCTCAATTGGAGTTTTGTGGGGCTTGTCTGTTATGCCAAAACCTTTGGAACAAAGCCATACATGGACCGACACACACGCATGCAGTGTGAACACTGTGTAGACAGACAAGGTGTATACTAAGATGTAGGCTGTAGACAAGAGATTCCATTGAGTTCATAAGCCTTTCCTACATTCTGCACTACAATGTGCCATATAACAGTATTGTGTGGATAATTTTAATAATATTATGGTATGGAGAAGTTCTGAAAGCTAAAATCAGACAGATTAACTACTATTTCTTTCAAAATTCTTCACTAGGGTCATAATGATGTGGGTCACAGGCCTTGATGGCCTTTATACTGTCTGTGTGCTCCATTCTACATGTGCTGGTCATGTGTTGGTCATGTGCTGGTCATGTCCTGTCCTTGCACTGTTCTTTCAATGACACGAGATATACATTTTATATACTCAAATACATATGTAAAGTAAGTTTGCAGAGTTTCACTCTCATAGTTTAATGACATTATATCATAGAGTGCGATAGCACTCTATGTAGGGATGATGCAAAAAAATGGCCGCCCTATAGCACGCATACATTACAGTTGCGCAAAATGACGATCCCAAAGAATCCTGATTGTACTATATACTATGCATTCCCAACTTTCAAACTAGGACGACCTCACAATTGAGAACTACGTACGTATTTTGACTGGTCCCATAGGTGGCCTCAATTGTGAGGTTCTACTGTACTTCAACTGGTCTCATAGGTGGTCACAATTGTGAGGTTCTACTGTACTTCAACTGGTCCCATAGGTGGTCTCAATTGTGAGGTTCTACTGTTACAGTACTTCAACTGGTCCCATAGGTGGTCTCAATTGTGAGGTTCTACTGTACTTCAACTGGTCCCATAGGTGGTCTCAATTGTGAGGTTCTACTGTTACAGTACTTCAACTGGTCCCATAGGTGGTCTCAATTGTGAGGTTCTACTGTACTTCAACTGGTCCCAAAGGTGGTCTCAATTGTGAGGCTCCTACTGTACTTCAACTGGTCCCATAGGTGGTCTCAATTGTGAGGTTCTACTGTACTTCAACTGGTCCCATAGGTGGTCTCAATTGTGAGGTTCCTACTGTACTTCAACTGGTCCCATAGGTGGTCTCAGTTGTGAGGTTCTACTTGTATACTCAAATAGATACATTTTATAGTAAGCTTACAGAGTTTCACTCAAATGCATATTAAAACTATGACAGTTATTTACAGTTATTTTGTTATTGAAACCATGAAAATAATCATTTTTATCGATTAGTACATTCCTGTGTGGGTTGTGAACTAATTGTATGTACATTCATCCTTGTAGACTCATTGAATTCTGTCAGACTCACGAAGAGGAGGATCCCATGATACACCAACCGGCATACAACCCGTTTAGGGTTAACAAGAAGTGCAAGATAGTGTGAAGACTGCATTAAATTATGATCAATAACATTTACAGTGTGTTTATTGTTAGTGTGTGTGTGTGGTTGTGTGTGTGTGTGTGTGTGTGTGTGTCGTGTGAGGAGTTCGATCTTTTGACTCCACCCACTTCACCAGAGGTTGCCTGGTATAAGACTAACAAATGACTTTTCCATTTGTCCACTTGTCCATTGACCTGTTATTAACCGTCTCATTCATAATACATAATCATTATTATCATCCCTGCACAGATGTGCTTGGGGTCATTTATATTCATCATCATTGATAATTCACCAATTTGATCAAAACTTATCATATAGTGCATGCGTGTATGCATGATATACGTGCATGTGTATGTATATGCGTACATATATATGTGCATATGCGATTCATTACAAATCTAGCTTAATATGGTTGATAGATTCTAGAGTGTACATGTGTTTAGCTTCATATTAACCATATGAAGCTAGATTTGTAATGAATCGCATATGCACATATATATGTATGCATATACATACACATGCACGTATATCATGCATACACACGTGCGCTGTATGATTAGAGTGTACATGTATGTGTATGCGTACATATATTATATGTGCATATTATTAATGTATATAATATGCGATTTGTTACAAATCTATAGCTTCATATATAATATGGTTGATAGATTCTAGAGTTTACATGTACATGGCTGCGTGTATAGCTATGCAGTATGGCTATAATAATTCTCTAAATACTATACATACTACAAGTATAGCTACAGTGGAACCTCTCTATAAAGGACACATTGGGACCAGCTACTTTGTCCACTGTAGAGAGGTGGTCCACTCTTCAGAGGTGAAGAATGTATTAACACTATAGGAGAATCTATTTTTGGTCCCTTACAGAGTGTACTTTATAGGGAGGTAATTTCTATGGTGTCCTTAATTGGGAGAGTCCTTTAATAGAGGCTCCACTGTAGTTACATGGATGGATGGATTACAGGAATCCGATGTTGTTCACAGCTAGTGTAGTTCATAATATATGACCATGGATGTCACATAATATGCGTGTGTATGGATATATGTTGCAATTGGATAGAATGTAATCCTAATACATAGTCCACGTTTAGTGAATATCGAATAGAACTGTGATTATTACTATTGCATAATATCAATGTTCTGAACACATTAATATAGCAGCATTCTTTTGTGATTAACTGGACACTATTATTTGAAATAGAGTGCATATACTGTAGGTTATAAAAGAATATAACTGGCTATATTGTACTTGCCCTTGTATATTTTGTCCCTATATTAATCTAAAATCTATAACCTAAAATAAAATAAAACACTTACTGTGTATTATACGTGTGTAGTATGACGTCACCAACCCGCATTGCACTGCGCATGCGCATTCCACATCTACAACCACTTCCTGTGTGAGTCCTACTGAGCATTGACCTAACATTGTTTGGCATTATCTCTGTCAAGTGACAGTAGCGGAGTCTGCATCGAGGAGAAGTGGTAGTTAGAACATACATTCAATCCATTGCTAGCCACCATTCAAGTTTTATTCTGCCGAGACGTACATTTTCAGACATTATCAAGTTGTCAGTAAGCATATCTCATACTTTATGGATTATTCCTAGGGTAATTCAACTCTTATTTAAGAACACGTCCTTATAGTACGTATAGCTGAGGTGTACTTGTAGTTTCGGAGTAGTACTGTAAGGTTATAGGCCACACATGGACGGTGAAACGATACAGAACGGTAGCCCTGACATCGACACGGCCGAGGTAGAAGACGGGGAGATTGTAGATTCGGACGACGAAGCGGGTACAATCGAAGGTACCGTCAAGAAAGAATACCCCGAAGGACCAGCATTTGCCGCTACCACGATAGGCTCGAAGGTAAACACTTTACGCCATGTACGTACGTAAGCGTTTCCTGGCTACCATTCTGCGTACAGTCTCATAACAAACAGTCATGGCAGAGATGTCTCAATGATTTTTGATAGAGGGGGATAATTTTGAACACGGGCCATGTCCTAATTATTGTATATTGCTCCAGGTTTATGTCTGATGTATGTGTGTGTACGTGTCATTATGTACTCTGTGTGTGTGTGTGTGTGTGTGTGTGTGTGTGTGTGTGTGTGTGTGTGTGTGTGCCTGTCATGTACTTATGATGATACCTATTATTGAGTTTTGAATGTCCCAGGACTCCTCCCACTCATGTGTTTGTATACTCACATACATATAATATAGTTGCAAGCCAGTGTGTGGTCCATGCTCCACGTATGTGTGTTCAGATGCACCAATGCCTGCCTGGACATGCACACACACACACACACACACACACACACACACACACACACACACACACACACACACACACACCACACACACCACACTACATATACTTAACATACATGCTGGGTGAGTACACATGAGCACAGTACACAGACAGTTGCATACTCGTTCATGCACATGCACAACACATACCCATGTACATGTTGAGTGAGTACAGATGAGCACAGTACACAGACAGTTGCACACTCATTGTTCATGCATAACATTGCATATGCTTATGCATCACGTAATTCATGCAAATGACATTTTTGACACTTGCTAGCCAAACCACAGAAATCCTCCTCTGTACTGCTTCATCTCATATGATAATATACAGTAGTGTAGGTATATTATATTTACTATATACCCTACTTGCATACATACGTATAGGGGGTCTGGTGTGATGCATTTGAATGAGACCTAGATATACATAGTTTTGTATGATGTACGGTCCAACATGCTTAGTATACGTATATGGGCTGTGTGTTGAAGGGTACACCAATCTGTGCTTCTTGTCACAGTTTATATAGGCTAGGGACCATGTGAGGAGTGTATACTAACCAGGAGATTATGCTAGGTATAATAATATACGTACGTAGCCAGTGAGTAGTGTGTACTAACCAGGGTACTTACTAAGCAAGTTGTACTGTACTTACTATCAGTACTGGTTGACATAGTGTACATGAGCTAGGGACTGAGTGAGGTGTACTCACTAACCAGGAGTATGTACTAACCAAGGTACACACAAAGCAAGTTGTACTGTACTTACTATCAGTACTGGTTGGTATACTTTACGTAAGCTAGGGACTGAGTGAGGTGTGTGTACTAACCAGGAGATTGTACTAACCAGGGTTCTTACTAAGCAAGTTATACTGTACTTACTATCAGTACTGGTTGGTATACTTTACATGAGCTATGGAATGAGTGAGGTGTGTGTACTAACCAGAGTACTTACTGTCAGCAAGGATTGACACGGCGTATGTGAGATTGGGGCTGAGTGAAGTACGTACATGTACTAACCAGGCTTACCAAGCCAAATGCACTATGTACATACTAGTGTATTGATATCAATCAGTCCATATGTCAGAGCTTATGGAGTGTGTCTAATCACTGAACACTTTTGGCAGCTAGTGTGTGCAGTGGTACATGTGTCGTAGTACTTTGAGATCATCACACGCAGCTATGTGCTGTTTTTCCTATGCCTAACCAGTCGCATCCCAAATTACCTGCGGGATCTCAGACCTGACTAAACATCATGAAAACAAATCTATTCTCAGTCCAAAGGTTAAATGGTATGGTGAACTACCTGGGTCCTTTTCAGTTGTGATTTCTTTGGAAAAGGGGCCATTTGGTAGCTGTAAGAATTTTTTTCCAGTAGAAGGACTCTTTGTTCACAAGGTACTTTCCACAGTCAGCACTTTAGTGGTGCTATAGTGGCTTCTTGTACATATACGTACATACGTACTGCATGCATTTTGGGCCAAACAGGGCCTGTGTAATGTGTGCGATGTGTTTGTACTGAAACATGACCTGTAGGATGTGTGTAATGTGTGTAATAAAACATGATCTGTAGGATGTGTGTAATGTGTGTAATAAAACATGATCAGTAGGATGTGTGTAATGTGTGTTATGTGTTTGATGAAACATGATCTGTACGACCTTTGTTACGTATGTACTTACGTATGTAGTGGGTGTGATAAAGCATGACCCGTATGATGTGTGTGATAAAATATTACATGTGCGTAGCTTGTCCCTGGGGTAACTCTACTACTTACGTGTGTGCTTGCATAACATGCAGTGTGATTATACAGTGTGGATATGACAGGTCTGACTCGACAGGTGTGCTACTATTGGTGGTGAGTGGTGAAAGTGGGACCGTCACCAGTGTGGTCCACACGAAACCGTCCAAGTTGAGCTCCATGTTGACAAGCCCAGTCAAGTGTACTATAGCAAGAGTGGTCGCCATTCACAACACTGTTATGTATGTACCTCCCCTTACCAGACTAGTACTCTTGTGAGGGTCGTGTGTTGTGTGTTTGCTATTGATTTTCCACTCAGTTAGCATTATTTATGGATCTTTCCTATGTTTTGTCTTACCTTTGGTTTGAAGGTGTTTTATCCTCATAACATCATTCAGACTTACACAAGGGGTGTGTGTTAGGTGTCTGCTATCGATTTCCCTAAATATCCATTATTTATGGGTCCTTCCTGTGCTTTGTCTGACCTTTGGTTTGAAGGTGTTTTGTTCACATAACATCATTGTATACAAGAGGAAGCACTACCATCCATACAAGATAAGAGAACCTTCACCTTCCTACCTACGTATGTGAACTGTTTTGCTGAGTCAGCAACTCCTAATCAAGTGATTGTGTGTATGTGTGTGCCTGTGTGTTCACAACTATTGTACCTACAGACATGTGACCATGGGAATAGCACCTAGTAGCGTGGGCTGGTATGAATGGAATTCCAAATGGGATGTATCATCAATAACAGTGTACTACCCATTATGTGGAGGAGAGTTACTAATAATAGCATCATTGAGGAAGAGTTACTATTAATAGAATCTCTGATGCAAGCAATTCTAATAATAGTATATCACTGGCAGTATTGGATGGGAAGTGGACAGTTGTGATGTCTGCTTTCTCATCATTTTAGGATGACCTTGGGAAGTTGGAATGAAATCTTCCCACAACTGTACATTTTTGACCATATGTGTAACCAGATGTACGTATCTGTGTACGTATGTGAGGGATTCGTGCTGAATCAATAGATTCATAGATTGATGAGTTCACTGCAGGAAAGCCGCCTGAAATCAATGTGATCGGTGTATGTATCAGCTCACATGTTAGTGATTCTTGCCATAGATTGCTGAGTTCCCTGCAGGAAAGTGTCCTGAAATTATTGTTTGCACTTATCATGAATGTTGTCTTAGTACAGTATGTATGTGTATAAATGTGTATAATATGGATACATGTATGTTGGTCAATTGATAGACAATACGTACAGTCTAACTTGCTCAGTAAGTACCTTGAAGGGCACAATCAAATCTGTACTTCTTATTGGTGGTGCTTACTATCATTACTGGGAGGTAGTGTACGTGAGCTAGGGACTTAGTGAAGTGTTTGTACTAACCAGGAGTGTGTGCTAACCAGGGTACTTACTAAAGCAAGTTGTACTGTACGTACAAAACACATACACACTCTACATTTTGGAGGAATATGTTCAATCTGATGTCATGATCTTCCTCTGTGAGTCGATCTCATCCAGTTGGTGAATGTGTGTCTAGTTCCCAAGTCCTTGGTTAGTGGTTCCCTTCTAATAACCTCATTGTTTCCATCATTGATTGAGTCTGGTACTCCCAACTGTATGTACATGTATAGCATAGCTGTGGGTGATAGGGAAGGGACCTTTGGAATTTTCCCACAGTGAGTTTCCTTGGCAACAAACCTAGACACTTATCACATGTAATGTATGAACTATGTGGGCAGGGTGTCTGGATTTGTTTGTAGGGTATTCCTGGTGCTTTTCAGCTGTCAACTGTGACTGGTTGCCATGACACACAGCCCCAATCTACATTGTGGTCATAACTGATATAATTGCTGACTCAGCAATGTGGTACTGCAACTTGTGGTCAATGCCTGTATGACATTGTATGGGTTACTATGGTGATGCCTGGAATTTCATGGAATTTTTGTAGAAGCCTTGTTGTAATGTATTGTAACTGTACAGTTTTCCAAACCCGTGTATGTCAGTGATGCATATAATGTTTTTATGTATGTATGTATGTGGTTATGTATGTATGTATGTATGTATGTAATAGTTGTATCCTGCCTAGGTGTGCTGTAGCAGATATAAAGTGCTAATTGATTACCGAGGGCGAAGCCCAAGGTAATCTGTTAGCACTTCATCTGCTACAACACACCTAGGCAGGATATTACTATTTTGTATCCTGGTATGGTGAATGATAGACAATTTATACAGCAAATATGTGCATAGTGCATACTAATTTCCTGCCTTGTTCTCACGCAATTAATCCTAACAATGGAACTTGTCTGGTGACCTGTACTGTATCACTGACCTGTGCTACGTGGCTTATGTACACACAGTTTTTCCTTTGATCCACCCCTCAACCAGGATACAAGTATGTATATTTACTATGTATGTATGTATGTATGTATGTATGTATACTATGTATGTATGTACAGTATGTATGTATGTTTGTATGTATGTAGGTATGTATACTTGCCACACATGCACATACGTACGTACGTCCCAATACAGTGTATTGTGTGGGATGGTTCTGTAGTACAGGGCAGCATTTAGGAGAGCCCTCCCTCTTTGGCCCAAATCACGCCCACCTTGCAAAATTTCATTGATTGGTGATATTTATATCGAATGTCTAATATCGCCCCCTTTTTCATTTTTGTTAATATGATAACAATGTTTCAAGCAAAGGCCTGGTGTTGGTGTGCATATTGTGTTCACATGTGGTTATATTATGGTGGTACATGTACTTATGTATCTGAACCAGTGCAGTGTGTGTTATGTAAAATTTGCTGGTAATATGGTGGTACATGTATGTATGTATCTGAACCAATGCGGTGTGTGTTATGTAATATTTGCTGGCAGTATGGTGGTACATGTATGTACGTATGTATCTGAACCAATGCAGTGTGTGTTACATAATATTTGCTGGCAGTATGGTGGTGCATGTATGTATGTATCTGAACCAATGCAGTGTGTGTTACATAATATTTGCTGGCAGTATGGTGATATGTGTACACATCTCATATAATGCAATGTGTGTGTTACACAACACTTGTGGTGTAATTAGTAGTACACGTGTATATGTAAGTATATCTGAGTTAACACACTGTGGTGTGGTGACTGTCATGTGATTGTCATGTGATCCCTCTCTGCAGCGTCCATTCGAGACAATATGGAGTAGTCACAGTAGTGGGAAGAAGGGCAGGTTGCCGAGCAGTGATGAGGATGGAGAGGAGGGAGAACTGATTTCAGATGATGACGTGGAGGAGAGTGAAGGCCACAGCGGAGATGATCACATGGACTATGGTAGAGGAACTGCATCTGCTGACTATCACAATAGGTGTGTGTGTGTGTGTGTGTGTGTGTGTGTGTGTGTGTGTGTGTGTGTGTGCGTGTGTGTGCGTGTGTGTGTGTGTGTGTGTGTGTGTGTGTGTGTGTGTGTGTGTGTGTGTGTGTGTGTGTGTGTGTGTGCGTGCGTGTATGGATGTGTGTGTGTGCGTGTGTACATATGTATGGATGTGTGTGTGTTTGTGTGTGTGTGTGTGTGTGTGTGTGTGTGTGTGTGTGTGTGTGTGTGTACTAGTATATAGTGTATATGTGTAGGAAGAATCATATAGATATGGCTTCATATTCCCTTGAATGTGTATAGGTGTTCAAGTATACACCAGTACACGGTGATAATTACTGTAATGTTTGTACATATGTATCAATATATCGGTACATAGAACAATGTGCATATTATACTTGTATTTTATACTGTATGATGGTGTAGTGATAATACGCTGGTTGTCTCTATTCAACTGCAGGTATGAAGGGTCCATGTACAGCTACTCGCACTCTCCTCAGAATACCGGCTCCTCTCACTCCCCTTCATCGAGCAAGTTTAGTAGTCGTTCGAGTGGTCCAGGTGGAGGACGCAACTCCTCGTCTAGTAGGCGGAGTACACGCATGGGCGGGGCAAATCGCAAGCATGTCAGCAGGAAGGAACCTCGATCTCAGTCGCGAAGACACACAGATCTGCCTCCCGCCACAGATCCGTTTTGGGGGGAGTTCAAGGTCCTACTCCCCACCCCCGATATCCCTCCGGTTGAAGGACGAGACCTGGAGTTGGACTACCCACCGTTATCGGATGAACTGGCTGAAGAGTACGGTCTAAATCATGTACAGATCTTCACTCTCGACACTGGTAACTATAGCAATGGTAAGCTGGGAAGGAAAGGTCAGGATAAGGATCCCCATTCCGAATCTGGTAATTTTGCAATGAAAATGGAAATGCATGACAGTAGTTACCCTGAAAAGGTTAGTTTTGGCTCACTTAACTATATATTTGCTCAATCCACCTTAGGTAGTGCTCAATTTCCTCACATCTTGCTTAATTCACCTCACATATTGCTTAATTCACCTCACATATTGCTTAATTTACCTCACATGTGGCTTAATTCACCTCACATATTGTTTAATTCACCTCACATATTGTTTAATTCACCTCACATATTGTTTAATTCACGTCACATATTGTTTAATTCACGTCACATATTGTTCAATTTACCTCACATATTGCTTAATTTACATACCTCACATATTGCTTATTTCACCTCACATATTGCTTAATATACCTCATGTATTGCTCAAGTTCCTCACATATTGCTTAATTTGCCTCACATATTGCTTAATTTACCTCACATATTGCTCAAGTTCCTCACATATTGCTTAATTTATTTCACATATTGCTTAATTGACCTCTTGTATTGCTTAATCCCTCCCAGGGCCCAGAAGACCACAGAGAAATGGACCCCCTACATAACGACTACCCTCTCCTTGGTAAAGAGGAAGAGTCAGAACAGACACTCAAGGACCTAGTTTTGGGTGCAAAGAACGACCGAGTGGAGGATGTGAGTATCCGTGGATCATGAGCATTCTGACAACTGTGAATGTATATGAATATCATTACCATTGTCATCAGTTTGATTGCCATTCCCATTCACAATCATTACCATTCCATCACCACCATCATCATGGTGGTGATGGAATGGTAAATGGCAGCAGCACCACCATTATCATCACATTCATCATCATCAATTTCATCATCATTGTCAACATTATTATCATCAGCACCACCACCATCATCATCATCAGTAGCATCAGAGCATCATGATCATGACATCATCACCATCATTTGCCACCATTATGTACGTACCATTGTTATAATCATCACTTCCTTCCTCGCTCTTCTTATCAGGAAAGATCTGATACATCTGGGAAGAAAGTATCTTTGAAGAAGAAGTTGAAGTCGATTGAATGGCATAAGAGACAACAGGAGAAGGAGAAGCAAGTTAAATCCACCAGATCCTCTCAACCTTGTAAATTTTACGTCCATGGAAACTGCCGAGCAGTAAGTGACTGTTTGTACAATGCTTGTGTGTCTGTGTGCATGTGTAAGTCCGTGTGTTGTGTGTCTGTGTGTGTGCCTGTGTGTGTGTGTGTGCCTGTGTATGTGTGTGTGTGTGTGTGTGTGTGTGTGTGTGTGTGTGTGTGTGTGTGTGTGTGTACGTGTGTGTGTGTGTGTGTGTGTGTGTGTGTGTGTGTGTGTACGTGTGTGTACCCTTATGTACACCTATGTATATACAATTCACACCCTCACTCCTGTCCCACCAGGGTGACGAGTGTCCCTACAGTCATGATGTCCCACAAGAGAAGAAGAAAAGAGAAATTTGTAAATACCACCTCACAGACAGCTGTACCAAGGGCAGCGAGTGCACCTACTATCATGGTGAGTGTTGTGCAATCTCTTGTTCATGTTATGCAATATTACTGTTGTATTGCATAACATACACTAACTTTTGCTATGCATACACCGTAGTCCACTACTTACTGTTAGTGCTCTTGATCTGGTAGGTCCCATACCTTGTAAGTATCACCATTCACCCACTGGATGTTACCGTGGCGACCAGTGCCGCTTCTCTCACGATCAGCTGACAGAAGAGACCAATGAAATCCTACAGCAGGTACATACATATGTTCACAGTTGAATGTGGTAGCGTGGGAAGGTGACATGTGTGTATGTATTGAGTGTGTATATCTCCTATATGACTGTCAGTATTTGTGGATGTGCTATTCAATTCTGTATGTTTGTAATGTTCACTGATTTGTAGCATATAGTGTATGGTGTGAGGGCTGCCTATTCATAGTGCCATGAATGTCGTTATCTCCTGTGTCCACCCACAGGTGCTGAAGATGGATAAGCAGAAGAAACAGCAGCAGCAAAGTGCTGGTCCCCCACCTGGACATTCCTCGGGATTTCCTGCTCCCGATCACCCACCACGAGTTAAACAACCCCTCCTACCCACGCCCCCACACTTACTTGCTGAATTAACCGAACGAGGTATAATCCCTCCCCAGCCCAGAATGCCCTATTATGGTGATGTAGTGGATCCACAAGTTGATCCTTACTCAACAGGACCATCAATGTACGGTCATCCTCCACCAGTGGATCCAGCACTCTCCCCACCATCTCTGATGTCCGTGGAGCCAGGATCGATTGATCCACGATCAAGTAGGGGAAATCCAGAAGAGCAGCCTCAGGAAGGGAATTTCCCACCATCATGTGGTGGTAATGAGCAACCTCCTCCACTCTTCCAGGGAATTCCCTCTCTAATGGAGCATCAAGGACCTCTGTCAACTCCGCCTCCCTTGGTACAGTCTACAGGATCCGATCCACGGAAGCCACACGAACGACCAACTTCCCAGCAAACAGAACTGAAGGAACCTTTGTATGCTGATCAGAGTGTGTTGCCAGGGCAACCAGCACCTAACAAACCGAGGAGTGGAGCCAGTAAGTACCCTCATCTTCGAGTCAAGAAGCGGGGTTCTCCCCAAGACTATATTCCCCTGACGATGGAATCTCATCAAGGTAGTCCGGGCCAAAATAAACCCCAGGAAGATCCCAGAAAACACCAGGAAATTTTTCAAATGCCGAAATCTCTACATGATCCAAGTTCATTGGACAAACCACTCGATCCAATAGCCTTATTTGGTAATAGTTCTCAGGACACACCCACACAAGGCGGGGCTAGAAATAAACCACATATATCAGAATCTGCAACATATGGAGAAATTGTGTTACCAGGACAACCAGCTGGAGACGATGTCAAGGAAAAATCAGCCAATCAAATGTCTTCGGATAGTGAGGATTTGACATCTAAATCCCAAAGTGATGATGCAACAACAATCCCTTATTACGCAATGTTCGACACCGGTCTCGGTGGGGACGAATTAGAAATAGACAGTGCATTTGGTACATTGTCATAGCAACAGTGCATGTTGTAAACTGAATGTATTTGTAATCAGAAACTGTATACGGACTGTATATAATTATTGCAATGATAATAAGTATATTAAGGAGTTCATGTATGACATTGTGTGCATATATGTACGAATATTGTACCATAATATTATATATTATACTGATTGTAGAAAAATTAAATAATAATTATACGCATATACAATTGATAATATTTTATGTAAAGTAGGTATAATGTACACATGCATTCTATACAATATTCCTATTACATGCATCATATTATACAACTAATATAATAACTATTATGTGGTCATGATGTATACAGTAATAATCGTGTTTATATAAATATTATCAATGCGATACACAAAATTCAAATCTGATTCTTCAGTTCCTTCATTGCATTTAAGACCGATGTCTATCATTCTTCCTCGCTTTTACCACACAGCTTTACTATCCAATCAAACTACTCATGATAGCTATCATGCTTCTCAATCAAATATCTCTTCTGAGGTCACTTCCCTGACGTATCCATTTATTAGCCCGTTTCAGTGAGACACGTTTTTTTCACACAGTGTAAGAGGATGCTCAACATGGATTACCACCGCTCCAGCCGGGGCTTTGACTCCACCTAAGAGAAGGCCAACACCAACAATAGACACAACCACACCTGTGATTCGATTCTGAGACCATTTCCTGCAATTTTTGCGGCTCTAACACGTTTGTAAGCTTTGTCCAGGTCATCTGCTGCTTTACGGAACCATGACATTGCTGTGTCTCGATGCTGGACTGGATCACGTGCTGCTTGGGTGTATGAGCTAGGATAATTTGGACTTCAGTTGTTGACATTCTGCAAGAACATTCTTTTGGATAAATGAAGAGGAAGAACAAATTTATACCAAATGTATAGCTGGAAGCATGGGTTATGGGTTACATTTACAGCACGACCTGTTAATACCTGTAACTCCCTGAAGACTTGTTTGAAAGTACACTGTAATTGTATATAAGTTCAATGAGTTAGCATTTCTTTTCTTTTTATACCTGTACGGTCGATGTCAACTATATGAAATTTATGGGTAGCCAAGCCCCACTCTCATTAAGTTTGAAAGCCCACGTACGGGGATTTGGATGCCTGCGTGTGTGTGTGGATGGTTGGTGTCACTGTGTGTCTGTGTGTGTTGTGTGTGTGTGTGTGTGTGTGTGTGTGTGTGTGTGTGTGTGTGTGTTGTGTGTGTGTGTGCGTGTGTGTGTTCGTGTGCATGTGTGTGTATATGTACATATTACATATAGCCTCTAATACTTGTTTTTTTGTTATTGTTATTATACTCTTATAATAAATATCACCATTATAATAATATAATTTCAGTATTATAAATATCTTATCTATTTATGACAAGTTTGATTCTGTATCATTCGTAAATAATATTAAGTAATTTAAATGTAAAGCTTCAAGTTCAAAACTTGCATACATAAGCTCAGCTGCTGTACTATCCACTCAGTGACACATACAAAGATATGAGTTATAATTATTATTAGAATTATACATTATACAGCCAGCATAATAATTATATTCTAATAATATTGATAATAATAATAATAATAATAATAATAATAATAATAATAATAATAATAATAATACAACTGGTATACAAATTATGGATGTAATGTAGTTCAGAGTTTAATAGCAGAAAAATTGGCAAGTTGTTTAAGTACAGCTGTCTCTTCTTCAATAGCATCAGCTGCTTGTCGTAGCTTGTTGGTGAGATAGGTGCCTTTTTGAATCTGAATATTGCGCACTGCTTTAGCGATGAGTGCTATGTCCACGACCACAAACACAGCAGACAAACCCAAGTCCACAGCAGACAGACCAAAGGTGGCTTCTGGAGAGTTAAGGGTTACTTTATTAACATTCATAGCAGTACTTATGACACCTTGACACCCCTTAATCACTTTTTTAACGACCTCTCCTTTTACAAAGGCAGTGGCTGTGTTGTCTGGTCCTATTTTGAATGCATTGTCCCAATCTTCGACAATCAGTTTAGCTTCGCAATCGGCCGTTTGAAATCTGGTTACATTAGAATTCAAATCCGATTTCTCGCTTCCCTCGTCATCTTTAAGAACCATTTCTATGACTTCTTCCTCACTTTTGCCATACAGCTCCATTATCCTATGAAGCTCTTCGTGATAGTCATCATACTTCTTCTTGACATCTTTACAGAGGTCACTTCTCTGGCGAATCCATTTATCAGCCCGTTTAATACAGAGGTTTTTTTCCACAGCTTCAACTAATGCAGCCCCACTTACAACAGTGCTTCCAATTGTTGATGCAAGTGGAGAACCGACATTTGATACCATACTTCCAGCGTGGGCAGTGACGTGACTCAAACCTAGGCCAGCACCTACAACACTGAAGACCTTACCTGTTAGGCCGATACCACTTCCTACAATTTTGGCAGCTGCAACACCTTTGAAGACTTTATCCAGGTCATCTGCTGCTCTACGGAAGTACTCTATTCCTGGATGCTGGACAAGACGATGTACTGCTTGGATGTATGAAGAAAATTTTGACTTCAGCTCATATTGACATGCTTCCGGAATGTACTGTTCAGATAAAGGAAGAGAATGAGTAAATTTCCACCAAAGGTATAACAGGAAGCTTGAGCATGGCTGATGGAATACATTTACTGTACAACCTCTCACACGACTACTAGCGTGTTTGAATATTGTCTAATTGACACAAGATATGTTATAATGACCATTGCGTTACATTAAATTTATCATCAGATTCTTTAGTTTATCCCTTGCTTCGATTATCTGACCTTTTAAGGTATAACCGAACCCCATACACATTGTCCACAGGGCTATGGAAACCAAGGTTGCAGTGTAGTTCAGTACTAGGATACAATGCAGCAAGGAAATGCAATTTTAAAAAAAATTGATAAAACTACACACTGCATGTGTGTATAATACGTGTGTGTTTGTGTGTGTGTGTGTGTGTGTGTGTGTGTGTGCGTGCACACATGTGTATACATTTGCGTACGTGATGAACTGTAGCCTTCTCCATGTTGAATGCAAAGTATCCAAACACAATCAGATGTATCATTGCGAACTTTGACTTCATTTCTGACGAATGGGACAGAACTTTAGGAGATAACAGAACAGCGTCCACTGTGAGGATGGAAAAGAACAACACGCTATGGCTTTCTTCAAACCCTTCAAACAAGGTCTCCTCCAACTGCAGGTACTTGGAGAAGTATTCCTTCATTTCAAGCACCAGGGAAAGAAGGACTTGCTCCTTGGATATCACAATGGCCATTTGGGTGTGGTGCTTGTGCAGCGGGAGTGGCACTTGTCTCTTCTTGCATGACATTGAAGATTTTTGTAAGAAATTGGTCATTTTTGACTTGTATTCTTGCAATTCCCTCTTCAGTTCCTGATGGCCTACAGCCTCCACTGTAGGGTGCAGCAAGAGTATTTCATAAGGGGTGGCTCTTGCAAAGATAAATTTGAAGAGACCATTGGCTGTTTCAGGAACGTTTGGCAAAGGTATTTGTCTCATGCCTTGGTTATCTTTGCCATCATATCTCGCTTCCAGCGCTCTCTGAAGCTTAGCGATTGCTCCTGAATCAGGATCTGCTGAGGAGAGAATTGTATAAATGGTTGCCATGATATTGCCATAGCTGTCTTCCAGCTTCGGGTTGTGAGGTACAGAGACTTCTCCCTTTCTGTACATCTCTACAATATCTTTTATCACCTCATCTTTTGTAGGCATTGGAGGTTGTCTTTGGGACGATGGAGTGACTAGAAAATAAAGTAAATGAGATATTATATACATGTGACAGTCACTATAATAATATTATAATCATGTTTATAAACTAGTTTCAGAATTATTTTAAAAGTAATGTATGCACAGGATGTGTAATATCAATGAACATTTGTGTGTTGTGTGTACATTTGTAGTTCATAAAGATCATTGGCTCATGTAGGGTTTCAGATTAAGGTTTATTAATTTTGCACATTCTTGGAGCTACTAAATTAAATTAGCATATTCATAATATATTACTATTAATGTCACTGACAGCATAGTGTGCGTGCGTGTGTGCGTGTGTGTAGTTGTATGGGTTTAATTCACATGAGTGTGTTCATATAGAGCACTAGGGATTCAGAGTTATGTTGTCATGGTAATCAGCACCTCTGCTGAATCAGATACAAAAATTGCATAATAATATTATAATGAAATTATGCCATGACCCCTTTACCCCATTACCTTAGCCAACATATACCCTTTTGTAAACATTGAAAATACCCGGACTATCACATGAGAGCTGATCATGCAGTTTGTACAGACACTATATGGCTGTCAACAATTTTGGTGTTATGACCTTAGCTTTTATGGTACAGATCGATGGCATGTCTATGATCCTCAAGACAATTCAAAATCCAATTCGGTACAAGTGTATTCTGTCATTTTAGCTATTGTATCACATAAAACTGGACTGAAATAGAAAACACAGTACAGGTACATCACTTATATGTGCTTATAGTACTTTAAAATCATACATAATACTGCTGATATAATGCAATGACGTGTGGAAACATCGCTAGCGCTAATCAACTTACTTGCTGGTTCCAATTGAGCGGGTTCTTCGCTTTTTATCGATGTTAGTCTGCTGACGATTTTCTCTCTCAACTCCCTGGCGTACTCTCTCTTCTCTGCTCCCTTCTCGAGGGCTTCCAGTAGCACAGACCAAGTAGGTGGTCTACACGGTTCGTTGCCCTCTCTCCAGAAGACAAGCCCTTCGAAACACGAGCGAACAGGATTACCGCGATATCCTTCAAGGAGGAAATCAACCGTCTCCTCAGGAACCCCGAGGTGTTTTAGAAAGCTCCTCCAGCCATCGCCCGCCTCCGTACTAACCTCATTCAGGTCTTCTTCGGACGGTGTCGCTTCTAAAGCTACATAAAACGCAGAGAATATAGGATTATGATAAACATGCTAGAACACGCGCTAGGAGTGTCTATGTTGTATGTTTCTTAAGGTACGAACAACATAAAATATACCTCGATTTTCTAAAATTGCTTCCACCGAGAGAGCCATAACATGCACAGTTCCGTTCCGTTCAAATTAAATGATGACCACAAAATTAAAACCTACTGATATACGTACTAATTACACGCGTATACTACAAGACCTTCCCACTACATGTGCACGTACGTACTCTGGCGTAGCCGCACGGCTGTTCAAGTACTATAGGCATACGGAAACTTAGTTGTTGTGCATAATTTACGGTAATATACGGAACATTGAATGAGGCCGTTTCAACGCTTTGTCTTTAATAGCTTTTGCTTCTCTTGAAAGCTGCTTAACTCACCTAATTTTTGTATTTTGACATGGACCCAGTGATAGTCTAGTGCAATATCTGAATTTTGCCTTCGAAGAGCCTTCATGGTTGGAAATATCGAGCGATTTTAAAGGTAAACGTTTTTGCTGTTGTTTCGACTCGGCAGAGTTTTCTGACCAAAACCACTGGTGGTTGTTTGAAGTATAGATGCTTGTGATGTCTCCCATGTGTTTGATTTCCCATTGTCATTTTTTTGGTAAAATTATAAATACGCTCCTCTCGATGTACTATGTATCTTCATTACTGTGCATGCCCTATACTATAATCCACGCATGCAGTCTTGATATTGAATTTTAGTATAAATCCATACTGAATAATACCATCACAGCCTGGTGTTCATCAAATCATGATTGTGAATAGCGTTTAGGACCTATCTGTAATTGGTGTTATTTGAATATTAACAAGCCTTTCAAAATCATTTCCCTCACGTACTTTACTACTAATATCTTTCCTCAGTGTTGCTGTATTTGCTCTCAAGATATCAACTTCGGAGTTTGAAGTGGCTGAATCTGGTGTAGCAGCTAAATTAAAGTTTAATTAGATAATTGTTCGAAATATGAATGAATAATTATGATATTAATACAGTAATAATATACTCAGTACCTTGAGTTGCAGGTACAGGTATCTATATACATGCGTTATAATTAGTCTGGCATAGCTGACCGGATATGCCAGACTACGCTATAATAAGGTTAAGATTCGTTTTAGAGTCAGATCGCCTGGCGCCAATGAAAAGCCCACTAAAGGGGGCCCATATAGCTGCAGGGTACTTCCTATTCCTGTGCACCTGTGCATCTCTTAGTGACAACTTAGAAGATGTAATTATGTTTAACAATTAATTAATTAATTAATAACAATTTGCAAATTATGTAGAGAGGGAATTGAAGACGAAAAGCACTTTTTAACAATATGCACAAAGCTTGATTTGCATAGGGTTTGGATAAGAGAGGAAGAGATTCTAGAAAACTCGAATGAGGATGAAAAGAGTGACATAATTTTGAAGAGTTTGGAAATGCCCAAGATTGCCAGATTTGTTCTTAATATGTGGAAATCTAGAAAGGATTTATTAAAATTAAGTAAATAGGTACTAAATAACTTTTGGAATTTTTTATTTAGTGCTATTTTGGACAACTGTCCTACAATGCACTTTAATAACAATAATAATAATAATAATAATATATGGTGCTATGTGGACGTGATTGCGTCGACGGCGAGTGTGCGCGCACTGAAAATATACGTCCTTAACCGACGCTTCTGAAATATCGGGAAAAAAATGACTATGTTAAGGTAAAAGTAGGAATAGATAGTAGGCATAGTCTTCTTTCTGATAGCAACAGCGGCGACTGGTTGAAAACTTCCTGAGCTGTAGCACAGGTCATCGTAACTAACCGTACAAGTATGGATGACAATACGAAGTTGTTCATCTAGCTAAACGCCTCCAACAGGCGCCATGGGGCGGAAAAAACTAAGTTTCCCGAATCGAACAGCCGTGAGCCGATCCCTTGATACGGCATAATGGCGGATCAAGGGTCGGCTACGCCAGACTAATGTGCACGCACGTCGAAATAAACACAGCCCGTGGGCGCTTGTACCGATATTCCCTGTGTCTGTTTCAACCATTTAAGTCCGACTCCATATAGCTAACTCTATATAATATTCTACACTGCTAGCGCTATTCTGTCTACTAGGGACATTTGTGTTACCTAACCATAGTATGGATGCCGGTAATGTTGAGATCCAAATGTTTGTTTCTCTGTACTGTCTTGCATATTTGCGATCATGGTTATCTCAAAGGATACACCAGGTACATGTACAAAGAATACACGTACATGTACAAAGGATAATAGTAGTAGCAAATTGTTGAGCGATCATGTAGCGGATTGAGAAGATTGGAGTGTAATACATTTCGACCTCGAGGGTCTTCATCAGTTACAATAACTGTTACAGTAAGCAGTTACAATAACTGATGAAGAACCCTTGAGGTTGAAACGTATTACATTCCAATCATCTGAATCCACTACGTGATCGCTCAAGAATTTACTACTACTATTATTATTACGATCATAATACGCTGAATCAAGCATGAGCCTCTGCCAAATTATGTACAAAGGACTCATAACATACATTTCACACACATACATACAGTACAACAGAAATAATACATGCAGTAATTATTACAGTAACAGTAGAAAGTCCAGTCAATGACATGTAATCTGAAAGATAAAGTGGTTCAGAATTATCTACCAAATAAGCTAGTAGTCTAAGTTTCTTTTTCCATTTCATCACCTGCTTGTTGTAGTTTGTTGGCAAGTTCAGTGCCTTTTTTATAATTTTTTGTAATACTATTCAAATCGTATGCTGTTTAACTAATGAGTGCCAGGTCCACGACCATGAACACAGCAGACAGACCAATGACCACTCCTCCAGTGGATTGTACAGCAACACGAGCAACAGCACCTGTATCTTTTGTAGTTCTGGTATGTATACCATGTAAATAAGGATGTGCATGTAATTCGTTATCAAAACCATTACGTATTAAAATTCCGTAGCACACATTTCAGTAACAAATGCAGTGGCGGTAGCGTCTGTTCCTATTTCAAGTGCTTTGTTCAATTCTGTGATAACAAGTTCAGCTAGTCTAAACTGAATAATTTTTGATTCGTCCTTATCAAAGTTAAATCCCAAAGCAGTTTTGACAGCGATTTCCTCACTACACCATATTTCTGACATATCCGATCAAGCCCCCATGATAGTACATGTGCTTCTTGATCAAATCTTTACAGAGATCTCTGTTCTTATGTATCTTAGCCCGGAAGCAACTTGTTGGCATATATCGACCTGCTTCTCCTTTGAGAGATTTCCTCTGTTGTCTTTGAGGAACGTCTCCAACGACTGGTCCATGAACTCCATCACTAGCAATACACCACCTTCTTGTGTCTTGTCATCATGGACGGTAATGTGATCATGTTTGACTTCCTCCAGCAGCTCACATTCTTGAATTATTTTTTGGAATTTATTCTCGTCATGTTTCACTGTTACATTACCAAGAGTAGACATATGGATTCTCTTCACAGCTACGGGTTATGAATTCAAAGTTCCTTTATAGACCATCCCATACGCTCCCGGGTCGAAAGGCTCCTTCTCCATCTCAAGCCCTTGCAATCTGTTCCCCATTTTGGCCCTTAATTCAGTTAGGCAATTCCAGCAAAAAATGGAGTCAGGCACATTTCCCGCTTCGAACCAATCGTAATTGCAATAATTAGAAACCCAAAATGCTAATGAACAAGATCCAATTTACTCCTTATCTCTAATTCAGGATTATATCCACACTTCTCTCACGATCAGCTGACAGAAGAGACCAATGAGATCTTACCGCAGGTATGTACGTAGCTAGCTACATACGCCATCAAATGTTGTAGTATTGGAGACTGACGTGCGTGTGTATGTATTGAGTGCGTATATCTCCTATGTGACTGTCAGTATTAATTTTGTGGATATTATTCAATTCTGTATGTTTCTACTGATCACTGATTTGTAGCATGCATGGTATGATGTGAGGGCTGCCTATTCATAATGCTATGAATGTCGTTATCTCCTGTGTTCACCCACAGGTGCTGAAGATGGACAAGCAGAAGAAACAGCAGCAGCAAACTGCTGGTCCCCTGCCTGGACATTCTTCGGGATTCCCCCCTCCCGATCACCCACCACAAGTGAAACAACCCCTCCTACCCACACCCCTACAATTACTCGCTGAATTAACCGAACGAGGTATAATCCCTCCCCAGCCCAGAATGCCCTATTATGGTGAAGTAGTGGATCCACAAGTTGATCCTTACTCAACAGGACCATCAATGTACAGCCATCCTCCACCAGTGGATCCAGCACTCTCCCCACCATCTCTTATGTCAGTGGAGCCAGGATCGATTGATCCACGATCAAGTAGGGGAAATCCAGAAGAGCAGCCTCAGGAAGGGAATTTCCCACCATCACGTGGTGGTAATGAGCAACCTCCAAGACTATATTCCCCTGATAATGGAATCTCATCAAGGTAGTCCGGGCCAAAATAAACCACAGGAAGATCCCAGAAAACACCAGGAAATTTTTCAAATGCCGAAATCTCTACACGATCCAAGTTCATTGGACAACCACTCGATCCAATAGCCTTATTTGGTAATAGTTCTCAGGACACACCCACACAAGGCGGGGCTAGAAATAAACCACATATATCAGAATCTGCAACATATTATGGAGAAATTGTGCCTTGTGAAGTAGCCTCTGGCTAAAGGCCTTCCCAGTTTAAATAAGTCTCCATAACCATGACCATAACCAGCTGGACACGATGTCAAGGAAAAATCAGCCAATCAAATGTCTTCGGATAGTGAGGATTTGACATCTAAATCCCAAAGTGATGATGCAACAACAATCCCTTATTATGCAATGTTCGACACCGGTCTCGGTGGGGACGAATTAGAAATAGACAGTGCATTTGGTACATTGTCATAGCAACAGTACTAGTGCATGTTGTAAACTGAATGTATTTGTAATCAGAAACTGTATCTGGACTGTATATATATATATAATTATTGTAATGATATAAGTATATTAATGAGTTCATGCATATGTGCATATACGTATGTACAAATTTCAAATAACCAATCCTATATATATTATATACCTTGCCGCGCAGTTCTTCCATGTATATTATTATACATACAAAAAGAACTCTTATGTCATATATATGTATGGTCTAAAACCCGTTAAATTTGTCCAAGTTCTTTTTTCTATATATCACACTGTACGTTAATTGCCACTTACACCACAATGACATGATTATTTGGTTTTTATATATATTCAACATGGCAATAATTACTGATCGTTAGTGAGGTATACCATTCGTTAGGGGAGTTCGATTGAGGTCGCCCACGCAAGAATCACTTTACAGATATTTCTATTTCATTCACTCAATTACAAAATGTCACTACAAAACTAATCTCTTACAACACAGGCTTGCCCTTTACACAAAGACTACTAACAGGTGGTCCAAGCAGTAACTATAAAACAACACTTTACTGAATATTCTAGTCACATCACACACAAGGTAATAGATAAACCTAACAATCACATAGAAGGCACAATGTCTTAATGATTACAAAATAATATATATTCACAAGGTTCATGGAGCTATATACCATGAACATATAATAATAATAACATATATAATACATAGTTAGTTCCGAGATGGTTATTTATCATTAGCAAAATTGGCAAGTGGTTGAAGTTGAGCTGTTTCCTTTTTCATATCATCAGCTGCTTGTAGTAGCTTGTTGGCAAGTTCAGTACCTTTCTTATTTTTAAAAAAATCGTATGCTGTTTTACTAATGAGTGCCAGGTCCACGACCATGAACACAGCGGACAGACAAATGACCTTTCCTCCAGCAGTTTGCACAAAGACACGAACAACAGGAAGTGGACATTTCGGGCATTGAGTCATTGTTGTACAACATACATGACGAGTACCACCACTCGATACATCATCTGCATATGATTCACTATCAAGACCATGAGGTTCTAAACACTCATGAACACATGCACCAGTAAGAAATGCAGTGGCTGTAGCTTCTGCTCCTAGGTCAAGTGCTTTATTCCATTCTGTGATAACAAGTTTAGCTGTCCTATGGGCACGTCTAAACTGAGTAATTTCCCTTTCATCCTCATCACAGTTGAATGCCAAAGCAGTTTTGATAGCGTTTTCCTCACTTTCATCGTATTTCTGACATATATGTTCAAGCCTTTCATGATATTCTTTGCACGTTTTGATCAAATCATTACAGAGATCTCTGTTCTGGTATATCCACTCATTGGACAAAAATTTAAGACTGGGTATACTTATTACGACATCACTGATTGTGGTACCAGCTCCTTGAGTCATCCATATATGCACCCCGATAGCCACACTGACAGTCAATAGAGCGACACCAAAAGTAAGGAAAGGTACCCCAGCCCCACCGAGAACAAGGCCTCCACCCAAAATACCAAAGGTCACACATGCTATTGTGAGAATCCTTCGTACATTTTTGGCTGCTGCAATACGTTTGAAGGCTTCATCCAGGTCACCTGCTACTCCATGGGAGGAAGACAATTTTACATTGCTCCGATGTTGGACAAGATCATCTGCTGCTTGTTTGTAACTAGATATAGTGAGTTTTAGCTCATTTTGGCATGCTGCAGTGAAGCCCTGTTCATCCACATCTTCCAGTGTATCAGAATTGTGTCCTTGACTGGATTCCACTCTTGGTGAATTCGCCTGCAGATTTATGAAAGCAGGCACACACGTAATTGGAATATTACGAAGATAGTCTACTAATAAGTTATGTAAGAATTTATAATAATTTATTAATTTTAAATTATTAAACAGAATTAATAAACCATTGTCATTAAAACACTTTCTAGAATACAGCAGGTAACTGGAATGGGACCGGTGTCTTTGTGTCAGAATTTATTGGCGGCATCACCAAAC
This sequence comes from Chondrilla cf. caribensis, assembly GCA_964020155.1. Taxonomy (NCBI): domain Eukaryota; kingdom Metazoa; phylum Porifera; class Demospongiae; order Chondrillida; family Chondrillidae; genus Chondrilla; species Chondrilla cf. caribensis. The sequence goes on along the minus strand of OZ026550.1, from coordinate 600,305 downwards.
TACCCATAGGTCTGTAGCGAAGTAGCTGCACATAGTGCACTCCTAATTAAAGGGTAATTATATTTATTGTCATGTGTGATTAAACGCATGTTACCACACATGCATAGACTATGGTGTATGACATGGTAATAGGGTCTGCGCACATGAGACTATGCATGTATCTGCATCTGTAGAGCATATGAATATAGATCCATGTTGTGAAGGAACACGGAGAACATTCACTATCGAACAAATATCAGGTCTTGGCGGGGGTCCGAGAATGAATCCCCAAGAATATTTCTCTCTTTGTAAAACCCTGAATAGACCGTCGGGATGAGAGCCTTTCAATATGAAATAATTTATATCTACGCACCTAACACCCACATGAACTTGTATCAACAGCTCGCGTACAGCGCTGAAGCACTCGAAGTCCATGCAGTGGGTCATCGGTCCGATGTTCCCCGAAGATACCCGCTTTACAATATACCACAATATGTCATGTGTAGCTGGACGTCCACGGTCACTGTCCATCCATACCTTTACAACGTCACTCGATTCCTTCTTGAACATTTCCTCTTCGCTAATATCCGCACCGTTTCTTGGAATTATTTCTCTATTTGACAACGCTCGTAATAACTTTCACCATAGATCACAGAGAAACGTCTCGTACGTACGTGAACGTTTTAACGCACACACATTCGACGCCCCGTATGCGTGCATTATAATCATTAAAGCACGCGCGCAGTGTGTGAGTGTGTTGCCTCCAGTTAACCCAACTTGTTCTATAACTTTATATAGTATACGTAGCATGTATTATGTAATATAAGCACTAACACATGCGCATATTATATACCCACACATTACATCAATGATAATTATTATTATAATAATTACATATAAATGAGAAAAAAACTAAAAAAAAGTTATCAAGCTCACAATGTCAAACAAAACAGTTCAAAATTATCAATGAGTGATTTTGAGCCTGCAAAATCATCAGTACAACCACCAATGACTACAAAAGATGATGAACTAACTGCAATAGCACAAGATACAAAGTGAGGCCTAACACACTGTCCAACACTAGACCACTTGTCAGTGGTTGGATTGTAAATGGAGATATCAGATGTTGGCTTTTTCTCATCATGTAGGTAGCCACCCACCATCATTGGATGTTTGCTGCTCTCCAACAAGCCGGATGCATAGTATAGACTGTTCTGTACTCGAATCCAATTCACTCCTTGATTTCTGTGAATGGCATTGAGTATATCATCCACAGGTAACTTGTATGTTCTAGTGGTTCCTAGCATTCCTTCCACGCGACCACTGGTGACATACACATACTCATTGCTGATGGTGTTTCTCATGTCCCACATCGGTAGTGGCAGCTTGAAGGAACTCGAGGTGGTCCATTTGAAGGTGTCCATGTTGAAGAAGTCCACGGCATCAAGGAGAGTCTCTTCATCACTTGCTATCCCGCCAGCCACTAGCATGAGGTTGTTGCAGTGGATGATACACGAACGAAGTCTTTTTGTTGGCATCGGGGGTACTTTAGGAAACCACTGCTTCTTTTCTTCATCCCAAGTGATTGTCGAATTGGTGATTTCTTTAGTGGATGCATCTACTCCTCCAATCAGAGTTAGCTGGCTGTTCACTAATGTTGATTCACTGTTGTAGATTGGTGAAGGTGGCAGTGTGGTCCACTCGGCTGTGATGGTGTCGTATACTTGGACCAACTGATCACGCTCAACATCAACACAGAGACCTCCGCTAACATATATCTTTCCTCCAATCACTACGGATGTAGCATGACATGTTGGTATGGGAAGAGGAGGCAGTTGGATGGACTGTAACTTGTTACCTTTTAAGAGTACATCACTTCGGAACACCTAAAGTAGAAGACAAGTGAGAGGATTACATGGTCATTGTCATAAACATAAAGTATATGTCTGTGTTATATACCAAACAGGTCAATCCAGACATTTTCCTCAATTCTTTATTTTCACTCCAGTAGTGACTCCATTAAGAGTCATTAAACTCCATGACACTAACCTTTGGCTCACCCTTCTCTAACTCCTTGGACAACTCTCCAACATCTGGGTAACGTATCTTCAGATACACTTCGTTAACACTCGGCCTCTCCTTTGGGTTGTCCTTCAGACAAGCTCGGATGAGTGCTTTAAGAGGATGGTCGTCTGGTACATTAGAGAGATCCTTTGCTCTTCGATCTACTTCAGATACAGTACCGATTCCAAACATTGAACGAGAAGGAGGTTCTTGGGTTGCTACCTCCAACATCACCACACCCAGGGAGAACACGTCACCTTTGCTGTCAAATCGAGGGTCTTCGTCGCACAGACACTCCGGAGGCATGAACGGTAGAGTACCAGGTTGTTGGGTGCTTAGGTGGCTTTTGTCTGAGGGACGGAATTTAGCCTGACCAAAATCAGCAATTTTAGCAATTCTTCCATCTTCGTCCAGGAGAATATTGCTAGGTTTCAAATCACGGTGGAGAATCTGGGGTGCACACTGATGTAAATATCTTAGCCCGGAAGCGATTTGTTGGCATATATCGACCTGCTTCTCCTTTGAGAGATTTCCTCTGTTGTCTTTGAGGAACGTCTCCAACGTCTGGTCCATCAACTCCATCACCAGCAATACACCGCCTTCTTGTGTCTCGTCATCAAACATTCCATGGAAGGTCACGATGTGTGGATGTTTAGCTGTCTCCAGTATCTTACATTCTCGTTCAAAATCGCCAACAATCTTTCGTACTTCCTCCTCGTCATGTTGTGCCTTTCCAATAGTGGACTTGTGGATTCTCTTGACCGCTACGGGTTGCGAGTCCAACGTTCCTCTGTAGACCATCCCGTACGCTCCCTGGGCGAAAGGTTTCTTCTCCATCTCAAGCCCCGGCGATCTGTTCCCCATTTTGGCCCCTAATTGGAGCTTACCATTGCGCAATTCCAGCGAAAAATGGAGTCAGGCACGTACGTTTTCCATTTCTAACCAATCTCGATTGCATAATCATAGGAACCAGGGATACTGATGAGCAATTGCAAAAGGATCATGTTTCTTTTCTTCGAATTAAAGGTTATAACTATTAAGGGAACATTATACCACTTGCACGTGGATGAGAAATTTCAGGAAGGTACGATTTAGCTTGAATTTCGAAATCAGGACGGATAGTACACTATAGTAGCTAGCTAGCTATAGCTACGTTGTGAGAAAAAGTAAGTATATATACCATACCACCGTAGATAACGCATCATCTTCATATTAACTTAAATTCATCTACCTATTTTCGGACAATATACCTAGTTTTAGACACCTGTTTTCTCCTAGCTTGGTTAACAGTGTACAAACCACAGAATGCAGTTTTTTAGTTGATGTGTGTAAAGATTAAACATATGGGTTATACAGAATAGCTTCTTGGAAAAAAAAACTATGTCAATAAGACAGAAACTGTCCAGAATTAGGTACTATACAAAAAGGTACATACATTGCTGTGTTGCATAACACACCCTGACTATATTACTGTGTATACACCATAGTCCACTACTTACTGTTAGTGCTCTTGATCTGGTAGGTCCCATACATCATTCACCCACTGGATGTTACCGTGGAGACCAGTGCTGCTTCTCTCACAATCAGCTGACAGAATGGACCAATGAGATCTTACAGTAGGTATGTATATGTACGTTCACAGTTGAATGTTGTAGTGTGGGAGGGTGACGTGTGTATGTATGTACTGAGTATGTGCATATACCTTCTGTGTGACTGTGAGTGGGATTTTGTATGTGTGACTGTCATTGTCGTCAATGTTATTCCATTCTGTGTGTTCATACTGATCACTGATTTGGTAGCATATGCTGTATATTGTGTGGGCTGCCTATTCATAATACTATGAATGTCATTATCTCCTGTGTGCACCCACAGGTGCTGAAGATGGACAAACAGAAGAAACGGCAGCAGCGAACTGCTGGTCCCCCATCTAGACATTCCTCTGGATTTCCCCGTCCTGAACCCCCACCATGAGTGAAACAACCCCTCTTACCCACCCACCCCCACACTTGCTGAATTAACCAAACGAGGTATAATCTCACCCCAGCCCAGATTGCCCTATTTCATGAAATATAAATACAATACAATACCACATACGTATATTGAAGTACGGAAATATGAATATATAACCATGATCAACATTGTCACAGATTAGGGCCAATTGTACCATTCTGGTGTATGCGCTATGAAGCTAAACACAGCTTCTTCAAGAAGTTGGCCAGCATTACAGGCAACTACATCAACTTGCCCTATACACTGGCCAAACGCCACCAGCAGCAGCAGTGCTACAGCATGTTGAGCCCCAGCACCTTTCTAAAGCTAGAAGTACAGCACGGAAAGGGTATGAACAAGTGTATATGTACATACATATTGGTAGTGCTGTTCATATTAAGTTATTTATACGTTATTGTACCGCCACATACAGCCACCTTGGTTGACATTGAAGAAGTTCCCCTAAGAGGAGAGCTTGAGAGGCTGTGTGTGGGACTCACTCCAAAGACTAAGCTGTCCAAGTAAGCCAGTACAGTTTAATGTACATGACTTTCATGACCTTCAACATGTACATTTTTGCATGTAGAGTTCAAAAGATCACAGTTGAAGGGTGTACATACAGAGAGGGGGACATTGTTGTGGTGGGAAAGGAGGATGACACTCCCATTTTGGGACAAATTGGGACCATATATTATTATTTTAGGGAAGACAAATGTTTTTTTACTATCACCCTCATGCATGCAGAATTTAACAGCCACTACCACTCATACAGCATAGTCACATCCTCACATACATACATAACCACACCACAACGCTTGTACACACCACACCCAGTCAACACGCACAAGTGTTTTGATACACAGCTCAATGAGCACATGTTTGTATGTTTCAAGTTTAATGTATAGTAATTCAAGGGTGAATTCATGATCCAAAGTGTTGAGGGAATTGCATGATTTACATATGAATACACATAATATTATTGTAGATAAACCAGGTGCCGGATGTATGAGATGACAGTGTGGATAGTTCAATGTTTGCGATCAATGTTAGATGAACCACCAAGCACAATTATATAAACCAGGCATGCAATACAAAGACAATTATATTTCCAGGCTATAGCTACACAAATACATTTATTGCACTACAAATAACACATGCACATGTAAACACACACATGTAAACACACACACATACACATGTAAACACACACACATGTAAACACACACAGACACACACACATGTAAACACACACACACACACACACACACATACACATGTAAACACACACAGACACACACAGATGTAAACACACACACACACACACACACACACACACACACACACACACACACACACACACACACACATACACACACACCAGACACATACACACACATACACACACACCAGACACATACACACACATACACACACACCAGACACATACACACCACCTACACACACACGCACACACAAAAGACATTGCTGATAACGCAGCTTTCAGACCGAATTCAGCTTGTATTTATTATTCGGACGAAGGGTAAAAGCATGGGCAATTCAGAACGGCCGATTGAAAGCAGTGCAACAACGAGCTATATACATTAGTTTTCTTCAGAGTTTTCTTGGTGAATTGAGAATTCAGCAGTGGTAAGTACGGATAGACAGCTTAGCCATAGCAATATAGTTAAAGCCCCTGTTCCGAATTACCGGGCCCCGCGCGCGTTCCGAATTGCCCTCCAGTTTTAAGGACTTCATTAATTTCCATTCTTACTTATTTTCCTTATTAAAGTGCCCTATTTGTACTTTGTGTGCACAAACAAGTAATTTACCTGAACCAAAAAGGCTGAATACAAAGAGAAACTCGACGACGATTACGTACTTCTTGCTTTCTTCGGAAGCCATCTTGTGTGACGCAATACAGGTATACTATTTTGCAATCGTTAGCGCTTAAGCTGTAAATGGAGTGCGCTTTACTCCGTCATATGATTTCACCCCTTCTTTGGAATGAACACCTTTGGAGTGAAATACATTTGGAGTGAACGCTACTCCACATTTTTAACAGTGCAGTGATGTAGTAGATCCACCTCCACTCTTCTAGGGGATTCCCTCTCTAATGCATGGAGCATCAAGGACCTCGATCAACTCCTCATAGTTTATCACTTCTTTCTGTCAGAGTCAATCAAAAAAGGGTCCAAAAATAATCCATATTCGGGCAAAGGGATAAGCTTTTGGACAGACTTCACTATCCAAACATGTTGTCTAACCCTCTGTAACAGATCAAATTTTACACAATTTAATACTATTTTTTTGGGAATTTATATAGGCTGAATGGTGTAATTCGTCAATATAAACTTCTATTGGCAATATAAATTTGTCCGAAATTTGGTCTTTCACAGAGGGTAGGATAACATGCTCGGATTTTCTAAAATACAACAGATCCACCTCTAACTTCACATTCTGAAGTAGACATGTGGAGCTATTATGTTTGATGTTTTCTGAGTTGTTTCTTAGCTTCTACACTCTGTAGTGAAGTCTGTCTGGAAGCTTATCCCTTTAATTGTCCGAATATCGATCATTATTTTTGGATGCCTATTTGATCGTCTCTAGCAGAACAATGCGATAAGCTATGAGGATCTTACTGAGTAGAGAGCGACTACATGTAATGGTCTATAAAATAAACCTTAGGTTTTGAGGGTTGATTGGTTCCCTAGTTTTCGAGAAATAGCTGATTTAACGTGTCCGAATATAGGTGGTGTTTGATAATTGATGCTTTACTCTATAAGGCTTAAAGCTTTTTGAACACTCTAATCAAAAAGTAACAGTAAGATACAAAAATCCAGTTAGAAAGAGACTACTTTGTAGAAAGAAATACCTAATAATTCAATCCTAAATCAGGGTTGACAGTCACATGAAAGCATGACAAATATAATCATTGTGTTGATGTGCGTTGTTGTATGCATTCAAACGTTAAAACGTTCAAGCGGCGCCATATATACAGGACAACCTTCCCACTAACATCTGCAGCTATCTCACTAACACGTCTTGAAATAACTTACTTCCAAACCTTTCTCCTGCATGTTGATTGCTGTACGTGTTTCTCTTCTCTGATGACAATGTCCTCTTTCAATGCTCCGGCGTACTCTCTCTTCTCTGCTCCCTTCTCGAGGGCTTCCAGTAGCACCGACCAAGTAGGTGGTCTACACGGTTTGTTGCCCTCTCTCCAGAAGACAAGCCCTTCGAAACAAGCCTTGTTAGGATCGCCATTTTTCTCTTCAAAGAATGCTTCAATCCTTGCATTAGGGACCCCGAAGTGTATCAGCAAACTCTTCCAGTTGCCGCCCACCTGTTTACTGACTTGATCAAGGTCCTTTTCAGACGTTTTCTTCTCCAAAGCTATATAAAACAATCAGATTGAAGTAGTTTACAATGAACAGCTTCAGGTTTAGGCAAAAATTAGTTATTTTTTGACTGAACGTTTGCATACCTGGAGGTTCTTGTAGCAATGTAAAGTACAAGATATATTTTTTTAAAAATGGCAGAACTTCTATAGGTTTAATGTGAATGTACATGGCTGATTGTTCTGCACTCTTGTCGTGTGTTTTGAAAGCTTATAGTCATAGGTCACGATAGATGGCTGGGTCTATTCCCGACTTCCTCTTCTCCATCCGAAGCTACATATTCGTACATTTCTACAATGATAATTTGCACGGGAAAAGACGCCATATATTTTCGTACGTATGTTTAAATTTATACAGACGGCGAATACGAGACAGCTAGCGTGTAATTTCACAAAATTGACAACACACACATGCATGCTGAGTTTCTGTACATGTTGTGATCTTGTGGTTATCAAAATTAACAGTTTTGGAAGAGCTGTGACACGCCGTGCATGGATGCCCCGAAGCAGAGCTCTTTTTCTAAACAATTGCAACTATGCAAGACAGAACACTTACAATGAGAATAAGATAGAGCCTCAGACACAAGCTATAGACATATGATATAATGACATATGTAGCTATTGGCTTAGCAAGACAAAAGGAAGACAAAAGAATGACTTCAAAATTATAGAGAAGAATATATCTATACCTAATCTATATATCTATATATTCTACCAAGTACCATGTATGGGTGTAAAGTGTGGGGGTTAATGGGAAAGCATGATAAACAATTAGAAGAGTACAATTGCAATTGACAGCGATTGGAAATTTTTTGGGAGTACATTCAAAATTTCCTATTACAGCTTTAGAACTAGAAGCAGGATGGTTGCCAATTAGGTGGGAGATTCAGCTACGGGCCTTCAGATTGTGGATGAAGATTGAAAGCTTGGGAGATAACAGACTGATAAAGAAAATAGATAGATCGACTTGGGAAGATAGTGATTGGGGAATAGGGATTAGAAAATTTGCACCACCATAATGGTTTGCATGGGGTAGAAAAGCATGAGATAATTGTTACAGCAAAGTTATTGGAAGGATTGAATAATTATCAAGTTGATTCTAGTAAGATCTAGTATTTGGAGAGCAGTTAGAGGTGAATGGGGTGAAGCAGTTCAAAACAAAAGTAAACTAGACTGGTACCAGTGAAGGAGGGAGTTGGCAAAGAACGGAGGCAGGGCTGGGATTGTATATTCATAGAGGATAAAGGAAAGGAGTTATTTAGTAAATTAAAATAACTTTTGGAGTTTATTTAGTGCTATTTTGGATAACTGTCCTACAATGCACTTTGATAATAATTAATAGCATGACACTAATCCACAATCTGTATAGTACATACACATGTACTTGACAATGTGAGTATGTGTGTGACACTGTGTGCATGTGTGTGTGTGTGTGTGTGTGTGTGTGTGTGTGTGTGTGTGTGTGTGTGTGTGTGTGTGTGTGTGTGTGTGTGTGTGTGTGTGTGTGTGTGTGTGTGTGTGTGTGTGTGTGTGTGTGTGTGTGTGTGTGTGTGTGTGTGTGTGTGTGTGTGTGTGTGTGTGTGTGTGTGTGTGTACCCCTGCATGCGTGTGTGTGTGAATATGGCTGTCTCCTCTTCAATATTGATCATCAGCTTCATGTAGCTAGCTGTTGGTTGGTAAGGTAAGTTGATCATGAGCTAGCTGTGTAATATGTAATAAAGCTCAATGAATCATGTCAAGTTACATTCTATATATAGCTAGTACTACAAATTTTATTACTATTATTCTATATCAATCATTGTAATATAAAACTTATAATATTCCATATACATGTCTTGTACTAGTACCAATGCATTAAATATTATATTATTATATACATTCCAAGATCCAATACTTTATTGAGTAAACAAATTAATTAATAATGTATAATATTTAATAATAGTGCATGCGTACACATCAAAAATAGAACTAATAACATAATAATATGATAGCACAGAGCAAACTGCGTGTAGTAAAATTATCATACAACCTAGATTCAAGAAATTATATTTTTTCAACAAAGTTCATGGAATTATATACCATGAACAAAATAATAACGTACATACATAGTTAGTTCAGAGGCAGTTATATATCATCAGCAAAATTGGCAAGTGGTCTAAGACTTTCTGTTTCCTCTTCCATATCATCAGCTGCTTGTCGTAGCTCCTTGGCAAGTTTAGTACCTTTCTTATTTTTATTCAAATCGTATGCTGTTTTACTAATGAGTGCCAGGTCCACGACCATGAACACAGCGGACAGACCAATGACCACTCCTCCGGCGGATTGTACAGCGACACGAGCAACAGCTGCACCAGTTTCAACACCAGCTTCAACTGACCCGACTACTCCTCGAGTGACTGCTCCAGCAACACGTGTTCCAGCAACAAAGGCAGTGGCTGCAGCTTCTGCTCCCATTTTGAGGGCATTTTTCCAATCTTTGAGGATTGGTTCAATCTTCTTATCGGCTCTTTGGAAACGATCACAAGCTGGACCAATTTCGAAATCACGCCATTCACTGCCATATGTAAGAGCAGTTTTGACAGCGTTTTCTTCACTTTCATTGTATGGCAAACATGTATTGCTTAGCACTTGGTGATAAGCATTGTACTTACGGAGTAGATCCTCACTGTGATCTTTTCCCTGGTGAATCCAGTCATTAGCCCTCTTTAATGTGCGTTTGTTTTCCACGATATCACCAATAGTGGCCCCAACTCCAGTGATCCCTCCACCCACTCCAAGCGCTGCACCAACACTTAGTAGGGCTATTCCAGCCGGGGCTGTGACTCCACCCAGGAGAAGGCCTCCGCCCACAACACCCAAGACCCCGCCTGCTATTCCAAGACCACTTCCTACAATTTTGGCAGCTGCAACACGCTTGAAGGCTACATCAAGGTCATCTGCTGCTTCACGGAACCATGACATTCCTTGGTCTCGATGCTGGACTAGATCACGTGCTGCTTGGGTGTATAAGACAATATTGCCTTTTAGATCATTTCGACATTTCGCAGTGAAGCCCTTAAGAATTGAGAAAATAAAATGATAATATAAACCGTGGAAATGTATATAACTATAGGGTACTACAAAGAAGGGATGCTTACAGTGGAATGCCGAATCATTGAATAAACTGTATGAATAATAAACATGCATAGTGGACTGGGCAAGCCATGGTTTCAAATCAAAAATGGATTCCTGTTACCAGGAACTAAGTGGTCAAAGTACTGTGGAATCCATGAATTGATGACCTGATATAAACCTATAAGACTACTGTAGGGAGGGAAAATTTCGTGGAAGAAAATTTCGCGAATTCACACTAAAAATGCATGTTGCGGTTTTAATTTCGGGACTCGCTGCCTGTGATTGTGTTTTTTCACGTTTTCTCTGTTCATTGACATCATAGTTGTTCACGTGTATTGTTAAATGGCTGATCTTCTTGACAACGGTAGTGTGGCGATCGGTAGGATCCTATGGCAGGAGAAAGGTTTCCATTCTACATTCCGTGAGGGGATATCATATCTATAAGGAGATCTGCTCTCAGGGTAAATTTCACGCAAACAAATCTTCGTGTTTAAAAAATTGTGAATTTGAGCCATTCGCGAAAATAGCGAAAATTATTCCTTACGAAATTTTCCCACCCTATGGTATAATTTGTCTTTTATTAACACTAGAATAAAGCAAAGTAATAATATATTAGTATAACCACAACAATTTAAAATCACTGTGGAACCTGCCATAAGCACCACCTCTCCTAAATTGATGGCTTGCTCATTAGTATATTCAGGAGAGTAAGTACCTAATTAGCATACTTGTGGGTGAATAGATAAGGATATTTGATAAGTAGTGCAAAGAAACATTTCTTGACAGGACAAAGTCCCATTTTCAAAAAATGGAGGCAAGAAAGGATTTGAAAGGTATGTGAAGCTAAACAGGCAAATGTTGATTCAAAATTGTGTTAGTTCATTGTTGTACAGAAAACGGATATGGTTGGTGGACAAGTATGAAAACATAAATGCATATGCACACTCACAGAGAGGCATTTTTCTTTGGCACTTCTTTCCAGATCACATACACAGTATTCAAACGCAATCAGAGCTGTCATCGCAAATTTTGTCTTCAACTCAGACATGTGAGGCTGAACTCTATCAAACAACTTAGCAGCAGCCACTCTAGTGATTGAAAAGAAAAACACAGTACACCCCTTGCCTTCTTCAAATCCCTCAAAAAGTGTATTCTCCAACAGTAGATTTGTGGAGAAGAATTTTTTCATTTCGACCACCATGGAAAGAGGGACTTGTTTCTTGGATATTATGACAGCCATGTGAGTATAGTCCCTGCGGTGTAGGATTTTCACACTACATTTCTCGCAGGATGTTGTAGTTTCCTTCAAGAAGGTGTCTTGCTGTGACTCATATTCCCGCACTCTCTCCATCAAATCTTTATCGCAAAGGATGTTTGCTGCTGGCTGCAACAGTAGAGTTTCACACGGAGTGGATTTTGTGGCAATAAAATCAAAGAGACCCTTGGCTGTTGTTGGAACATCTGGGTGGTATTGAGGAACATGGACACCTCTGGTATATTTCATTTTAATCATTCGACGAAGATGACCAATCACTTGCTCATCGTGTTTTGGTGAGAGACATGATTGAAGCTTCCCCATAATATTGTCAAAGCCATTTTGCAGTTGAGGGTTGTCAGGTAGAGAGATTAAACCTACTTCGTACATTCTTTTAACATCATTTATGTCTGTAGACATTTCAGATATTTCTGTGTACTGATTGTCCCAACAAGGCTGAGGATGAGGATGGAGTACCTATATGTAACAATAGAAAGAATATTATATTTCATACATGTATATATAGCTGCTGCCTGAATACGAATCTACATTATGCATTGTCTGAACATCACTTTATACGCCGTCCGACTCATTCCATATTCGCGGACAGCTAACACTAGCTATTTCTTGTGATTATAAAAACCTATCGCGATCAACTCCCAATAAATTTTAATTTAACAGAGTATTAGATGTATACTAGTATAGCTCTCCATGCGGTCAGATCCACGTTTCTGCAGCGTTCTGCAGCTTAAGACGACCAAAAAAGTGTATACAAGAATAGTTGATATTTGGACAAAGGAATCAGCTTTCGGACAGATTTCTCCACGTACAGAGTGAAGAAGCGACAAAGAGTCTGGAAAATTAGGACTTATAGCTCCTGTCTACTTCAAAAATATTGAGGTCAATATATGTACTACTTTAGGTTATCCATAGACAACCCTCTGTGACTGATCAAATATCGATCGAATTTATATTGCTATAGGGTAAAAAATCAATTATCGGACACCACCTATGTTCAGACACATTAAATTGGCTATTTTTCGAAAACTGGCAACTAGCATGTGACTACTATCAGCTGGCAACTAGTAGCTGGTAAAACTGCAGTCCAGTTGATTCATGCACACAGTCACGCCTCAATATTTCTACAGAAACTGTTTGGCTTCTGAGAGGGCTCAACAAAGCAGACAAAAAGTTCTTCTTGAATGCTCTCAGAAACTCAAATGTTTTGAAAAACACATATTACATTAAGGATGTTTAGTATTGAAGAGGACTACCATTTTCAAGTGAACATGTAAATTTCAAGTTGGGGTATAATTTGGATTCTTTCTTGCATATGCTACAGTCACACACATAAGTACGCATACAAACGTGAATTGTACATGTGTAGGTGGATACATGAGGATGCACACATGCACGCACGGACGCATGCAGACGTAGACACACATACGCACATCTATCAGGTTATTCTCCAACCCAGGTTTCTCTCTCTCTGCCTCAGCTTTCTTTATCTCTGCCTCAGTATACTCTCTCTTCATCTCGGCTTTCTCTCTCTCCAGCTCGGCTTTCTCTTTTGTCACTTTTTCCAACTCAGTCTGATGGCTTGATCTCACAGCTGATAGCTCATTCTCCTTCTCAGATTTGAGTGAGGCAACATCCTCACTATCGGACTACACAGAGGAAACAGTACACCAGTACAAGCATACAGTGAATGAAGAGGTATGGAGAAACAGTAACAGGACATGGGAGTGAATATATAGGAGTGTGTAATGTATACACACTTCAAGAGAGCTTAATGAATAGAACAGGAAATCATGCCATGGTAGTATCCTCATCCACACATGTACAGGTAGTACCTCCATTCACACTCATCACACATTTACAGTACCCAGTACACATATGAATATTAACAAACCACACATCTTCATGAATGGTTACAACATACCTTTGAGGAGAGCCTTTTTTCCGTAGCTTTGGCTTCCTCTTCGCTCATTTTCATCAGTTCATCTGTAACATTTCCCATTCTCACTTCCAGTTCAGATTTCCCCTTTCTTGACTCAATCAATTCCTCCTCCGGCTTGAACTTCTCCTTGGCTAACTGGACAGTACTGTTCTTGTACATCTCTGCTTCCTTCTTAGATTGATCTAGTTCCTCTTCTTTCACTTTCAGCTTCATTCCTTTTGCTATCAGGTTATTCTCCAGGTCAGCTTTCTCTCTCTCCAGTTCGGCTTTCTCTCTTGTCACTCTCTCCAACTCAGTCTGAAGGCTTGATCTCACAGCTGCTAGCTCATTCTCCTTTTCAGTTTTAAGTGAGGCAACATCCTCACTATCGGACTACACAGAGGGAACAGTACACCAGTACAAGCATACAGTGAACAGTGAAGTGTGTACTAGTGTACATGGTGAGGTAGCGTGTGTACTAATGTACATGGTGAGGATAGTGTATGTACTTAGTGTACATGGTGAAGTAGTGTGTGTACTAGTGTACATGGTTAGGACAATGTACAAGTACTGTATAAGTCTCATTTTTTCATCTTTGTCATGTAACAGTATTCATAACCAAGTAATCATATTCATTATAAGCTTAATGTTATTCATGGGTAACTCTCCCCACAACTTTACATGCTAACAGGTATGCAGTACATCAGACCCTCTCTGGCTGTTCTACTTCGAAATGGTGGTTTGGGTCTGGTCCACTCCAGACCAGGTACATCCCTTGTACACAACACATGCAATACACATACACTCACAACTAGCTCTATGGTAGCCTTCTCCAGGTCACATGCAAAGTATCCAAACACAATCAGATGTGTCATCCCGAACATTCTCTTCAATTCTGACAAGTGAGACAGAACCTTAGGAGACAAGAGAGCAGCGTCCACTGTGAGGATGGAGAAGAACAACACAGTACAACCTTCTTTAAACCCTTCAAACAAAGTCTCCTCCAACTGCAGGTACTTGGAGAAGTATTCCTTCATTTCAAGCACCAGGGAAAGAAGGACTTGCTCCTTGGATATCACGACAGCCAGGTGGGTGTGGTCCTTGCGCAGTGGGAGTGTCACTCTTCTCTTCTTACAAGATGTCAGCATCTCTTTCAAGTGTTCAGCCAGTTTCGACTCATATTCCTGAAGGTCCTTCTTCAGATCCTCATCCTCTAGGATCTCCACAGCATGGTGCACCAGGAGGATGTCGTAAAAATTAGACTTTTCTCCAATGAAATCAAAAAGTCCATCAGCTGTGTTTGGAACAGGCGGTAATGGCACTGGTCTGACACCGTAGACAATCTTGCGATACTTTCTCTGCATCATGGCACGAAGCTCAGTAATTCTTCCAGGGTCTGCTGAAAAAAGCTTTGAAAGGAACTTTTTGCTCATAAATTTATCAAATTTATCCTCTAGATCAGAGTTTTTTGGTAAAGAGATGTCTCCTTTTCCTTCTCTGTACTTGTCTACAATCTCCTTAATCTTCTTCGATCTCTCGTCCATTGTAGACATTGTTTCGGTTGATTC
>OZ026550.1:540000-580000 GCA_964020155.1 Chondrilla cf. caribensis | reverse complement strand
AAGGACAATGAGGAAGTAGTGAGGTCATTCTGTGTAGAAGCCGGGTGAACAGCCTTCGAAATAATACTGATGTGGAGATACTATATGACGCGGTAGCTGCACGCCCAGCTTTCTTCAGGGAGATAAAAGAAGCTGTTACTCTCCCTAGGACAGTTTTGACACCCATCTCCTCCCCTCAATCAAGGGATATCAGGTATCAAAAACAATGTGTTTATGTAAATATAACACACTCATGACATGCCTACATGTATGACACTGTATATATAATATTATGTGTATGATCTGATAACACATATCCTATATAGATATATTATTATAATATGTCACGAATACATTGTGTGATTCAAGCAAAATAACATAATTATAATTATATTAACTATGGATCTACCTTCATAACAGACTGTATACTTGATAATGTATGTCCCCAAACATGAAGTACGAACCTTGTGCACATTTGACACCAGTTTTGTTGGCAATGTCCTCTTCCAACACTCTGGCATACTCTCTCTTCTCTGCTCCTTCCTCAAGGGCTTCAGGAAGCATGGGCCAAGCTGGTCTACACGGCTTGTGTCCCTTTCTCCAGAAAACTAGTCCATCCCAACAAATCTTGACGTGATCATGTTTGAGTTTTCACGAAGGATTCTAATTTCGGTTGCAGGAAGCCCAAGGTGTGTCAGAAAGCTCCTCCAGTCACCGTTGACCTCCTTACTGATGGCATTGAGGTCTGCATTGGACAGAATCCCTTTCAGAGCTACATAAAAAGAAAATTCAAAGTACAATTGTGCATACCATGATGAAACAGGAGCTTGGTAACACAACCTCAAAGCTCTTAGCTAGTTCATGATCTGTGTATCTTCCATACATGCATGGACTCGCTTAGGGAATCGTCCTCGACTGATTGCTGCCTTTGTTCGGCTTCGTGAGTAATGTCCACGATGTTCTCTCTCACCTCTTCGGCATAATCCTTCTTCTCTGCCCCTTCCTCCAGGGCCACCAGTAAAACAGACCACTTAAGACCTTTATTTCGTATGTTCCGTCTCTCCAGTAATCTAGCCCGAAGAAGACACGTCCACGGGATTTCTATACTCCATAGAAAGGGGTTTAATCTTATTGACAGGAACTCCGAGGCGCACCAGCAAGCTTCTCTTGCCGCCTACCTTCTTACTAACCCTACCCAGGTCTATTTCTGATGGCTTCTCAAAGCTACACAACGTATAGCTAATAATGAATCGGGTAATGCCACGTATAACCCATAACCCTAACCCATCGCGGACCAGTTTAATTTGAAGCCATATAAGTTTCCTGAGCTCATATACGAAAGGACTATACCTCATTCATCATCCCGAACTACTTGTCGAGGGTTCATCGTCGAGGCTGCCATCTCCAGCAAATCCGTAGCGGAAATTGGTGATTGAGGGAATTCCCCATTCACACTACGTACTCTTTGACGCCTACTTGCACCATTACGCAATTCCATGCGGCAACGAAAAATGGAGTCAGGCACGTAGCTACGTTTTTCCACTTCTGCAATTGCCTAATCATAGGAACCCAAATTGCTGATGAGCAATAGGATCACATTTTCCTTTTTTCTTCGAATTCAAGGTTATAACTATCAAGGGAATATTATACCACTTGCATCGATGAGAAATTTCAGCTAGGAAGGCATGACTTAGCTAGCTGGACGATAGACTTGGCTTTCGAAATCAGGAGGGATAGTAAAGGCGGATTGGGCAAACCACTCGATCCAATAGCCTTATTTGGTAATAGTTCTCAGGACACACCCTCACAAGGCGGGGCTGAAAATATACCACATATATCAGAATCTATGACATATGAAGAAATAGTGTAACCAGGACAACCAGCTGGACACGATGTCAAGGATACATCAGGCAATCAAATGTCTTCCGATAGTGAAGAATTGACACCCAAATCCCAAGGTGATGATACAACAACAATCCCTTATTATGTATAATGTTCGACACCGGTCTCCGTGGGGACGAATTAGGAATAGACAGTGCATTTGGTACATTGTCATAGTAACAGTGCATGTTGTAAACTGAATGTATTTGTAATCAAAACTGTATACGGACTGTATATAATTATTGTAATGATGTTATATGTCAGTATTAATGAGTTGATTTGGATGTGCGCATATTGCATACATGTGTTTTCAATATTAATTGTTAAAATATGAAATATTATATGTAATGTAGTATATATAGTAACTGTGTGTATAATACACGTACAGTACATGTTGGTATTATATAAAGTATGTATACATACTATACAATATTATATACCACTAATATAAAATGATTATCATATAATTATTACAATAAGTTACACCGTATGTAACAACAGGCGAACATATGTACGTTTATACATGTTATCTGTGTGTGTAGTTTAGAGTGCAGTGAGCAAAATTGGCAATTAAGTTGCTGATATGGCTGTCTCCTCTTCACTATTGATCGGGATCATCACCTGCTTGTTGTAGCCTGTCGGTTGGTAACCAAAGTGATAATGAACTCGGGTAATATATAACGAAGTTCAGTGAGTCATGTCAAGTTCCCAATACACATAATATAACTTGCATTCTATATTATTATTATATTATTTGACTACTATTATTTCATATATCATTATATGGAACTTATAATATTGTATATACACATCTTGTAATAATACCAATGCACTACATAATATAATATTATATCAATTCCAAGATCCAATGACTTTATTGAGTAAAGGTATTAATTAATAATGTATAATATTACAATATTAATGCATTCACATCAAAAATAGTACTGATAACATAATATGATACACATTTTAATTTTAACACAAACTATTGACAGAGCAAACTACGTGTAGTAAAATCATCATACTGTACAACCTAGATTCTAGAAATTTTATTATTTTAACAAGATTCATGGAAATATATACCATGAAATTAATAATAACGTACATACATAGTTAGTTTGGAGGCAGTTATATATCATCAGCAAAATTGGCAAGTGGTCTAAGACTTTCTGTTTCCTCTTCCATATCATCAGCTGCTTGTCGTAGCTTCTTGGCAAGTTCAGTACCTTTCTTATTCTTATTCAAATCGTATGCTGTTTTACCAATGAGTGCCAGGTCCACGACCATGAACACAGCGGACAGACCAATGACCACTCCTCCAGCGGCTTGTACAGCAACACGAGCAACAGCTGTACCAGCTTCAGCACCAGCTTCAACTCCCCCAACTAGTCCTCGAGTGACTGCTCCAGTAACACGACTTCCAGCAACAAAGGCTGTTGCTGTAGCTTCTGCTCCCAATTTGAGGACATTTTTCCAATCTGTGATGATTGGTTGAATCTCCTTATCGGCTCTTTGGAAACGATCACAAGCTGGACCAATTTCGAAATCACGCCGTTCTTTGCCATATGTAAGAGCAGTTTTGACAGCATTTTCTTCACTTTCATTGTATGGCAAACATGTATTGCTTAGCACTTGGTGATAAGCACTGTACTTATGGAGTAGATCCTCATTGTGATCTTTTCCCTGGTGAATCCAGTCATTAGCCCTCTTTAATGTGCGTTTGTTTTCCACGATATCTCCAATAGTGGCCCCAACTCCAGTGATCCCTCCACCCACTCCAAGTGCTGCACCAACACTTAGTAGTGCTATTCCAGCCGGGGTTGTGACTCCACCCAGGAGAAGGCCTCCGCCCACAACACCCAAGACTCCTCCTGCTATTCCAAGACCACTTCCTACAATTTTGGCAGCTGCAATACGCTTGAAGGCTACATCAAGGTCATCTGCTGCTTCACGGAACCATGCCATTCCTTGGTCTCGATGCTGGACTACATCACGTGCTGCTTGGGTGTATGAGACAATATTGTCTTTTAGATCATTTCGACATTTTGCAGTGAAGCCCTTCAAAAATTGAGAAACATATTTAAATATGATGATATGAACCGTGGGAATGTATATAACTAGGGTACTACAAAGAAGGGATGCTTACAGTGGAATGCCCAATCATTAAGTAAACTGTATTTATAAAATAAGCATGCATGGTGGACAGGGCAAGCCATGGTTTCAAATCAAAAATGGGTTCCTGTTACTAGGAATTATGTGTTCAAAGTACTGCAGAAACCATGAATTGATGAGCTGATTTAAAACTATTAGTATACTACCGTAGTATACTAATAGTTTTAAATCAGCTCATCAATTCATAGACAAGTGATTTGTCTATTATTAAACTAGAATAAAGCAAAGTAACAACATATTATAGTAACCATGACAATCTACAATCATTGTGGAACCTGCTATAAGGACCACCTCTCCTAAATGACCATGGTCATTACTGAACTGTGTACATGCAATATCAACTCAACTACCACACAATATGTATAAAAGAGACCACTTGTGTTTTCCAAATATTCATTATTGAGTTTATGATGTCGTAATCAAAACATTGCAATTGATGGCTTGCTCATTAGTATATTCAGGAGAGTAAGTACCTAATTGGCATACTTGTGGGTGAATAGATAAGGAATATTCAATAAGTAGTGACAAAGAAACATTTCTTGTCAGGACAAAGTCCCATTTTCAAAAAAATGGAGGTAAGTAAGGGTCTGAAAGTATGTGAAGCTAAACAGTATACTGACAAACGTAATAATTTTAATCCAGAATTGTGTTAGTTCGTGTTGTACAGAAAAAGGATATGGTTGGTGGACAACTATGAAAACACATAAATGCATATGCACACTCACATAGAGGCATTTTCCTCTGGCACTTCTTTCCAGATCACATACACAGTATTCAAATGCAACCAGATCTGTCATCCCAAATTTTGTCTTCAAATCAGACATGTAAGGCTCAACTCTATCAAACAGCTGAGCAGCAGCCACTCTAGTGATTGAAAAGAAAAACACAGTACACCCCTTACGTTCTTGAAATCCCTCAAACAGTGTATTCTCCAACTGTAGAAAGTCAGAGAAGAATTCTTTCATTTCGACCACTGTGGAAAGAAGGATTTGTTCCTTGGATACTATGACAGCCATGTGGGTATAGTCCTGGCGGTGTTGGAGCTTCACTGTACGTTTCTGGCAGGATGTTACAGTCTCCCTGAAGAAGGTGTCTTGCTGTGACTCATAATTCTGCACTCCCTCCGTCAAATCTTTATCGCAAAGGATGTTTGCTGCCGGCTGCAACAGTAGTGTTTCACATGGAGTAGATTTTGTGGCAATAAAATCAAAGAGACCCTGGGCTGTTGTTGGAACATTTGGCTGGTATCCAGCAACATGGATACCTCTGGTATATTTCATTTTAATCATTCGACGAAGATGACCAATCACTTGTTCATCGAGTTTTGGTGAGAGAATTGCTTGAAGCTTCCCCATAATATCGTCGAAGCCATTTTTCAGTTGAGGGTTGTCAGGTAGAGAGATTAAACCTGCTTTGTACATTCTTTTAACATCATTTATATCTATAGACATTTCCGATATTTCTGTGTATTGATTGTCCAGACAAGGCTGAGGATGAGGATGGAGTACCTATATGTAATGATAGAAAGATATTATATTTCATACATGCATATTATAGCTGCTGCTACAGTGGGCATGCGTCATTTCTCCATGTCTAATGTCCCTATTGCCCATGCAATTTAAGACCCACATGCACATATTCAATTTGTAGAAAATTGATGTATAATTAATTTTGACAGATGATCAAATTTTAAGCGATTGTACAAAGGAATTAAATTGAAGATAATCCCATTTATTAGGTGTAATTCAAGCTTTTGAGTATAGCTAGGTCAGTGTCATATATATAACAGGTAGGTAAAAGGGCATATGACATGCATACTTTTTCACTCGAATATCAGGTCATAATGACAAAGAAACCCGGTATGTCAGTCTTTTACTCAAATATTAAATTGGCTTTAAAATGGATTATTCTGAGGATTGGGGAATCAATCATTGTTTATATGCAATTTGTACAGAAGGGTGAGCTTCTCTCGAGATATTTTTTAATGATCAAGAACACAGTGGACTTTTATTAACAGATGATGATGAAGGAGATAGATAGGGGTATTTAAAAGTTACCAAAAAGTTGCCCTACTTCAAATTGTTTACTGTATTTGACATATTGACTACAAACTTACATTAGCACGTACTTAAATGAAGCACTATCTAGCTATATATCAACTCCTAATAGGCAATGAATGATTATGGTGCTATTTATTTCATAATGTTTGATCAATTATTACAGTTTAGTACACTGGTATGGATAAACCAGGATCTATTTCAGCAGTTATACTGTCAGCTAATCGTATAGCATGTGCAAGTCACAGGAAAAGTAGGGTATGTAATACCATAGGACCTGGTTTGAGTATCCATGGTAATACTTTCCTAAATGGTGAGCAAATTAAATGCGCTAGTACGGAGGCGATCTGGGGATGCGGCTGTATTATTATGCATATACACATATGTGTTTGGAAGTCACATTTTGGGCGATTTTTGATGCCGCCTACGGGTGGATAGCATTGAAAATTGAACCAAATTCAGATGATTTTCGAAGCCGTCTGCAAGTCGATATGTCGTTCTGTGGGATTGTTAGTAAATGTGCAGATTCCAAATTCAGAAGCAAGGAGCCAACGTCGAAGTTCATGTCAGAAAAGTGCTCTTCTCAGCCACCATAGCACTTTTGCTTTTAACCCTGTATACGGGGTTTTGGTTTAGTTTGGTTTTATATTGCATCATTGTTCTTCAATTTGAATAATGTTGTGTGTCTCTCTTGTGCTTTCTGGGAAAAAATAGGTCCTATATTATAATAATACTGACTCAGAGGCAGATACTGAAATAATAGAGCTGTAAGTGAAGCCGTGAGTGATTGCCAATGTAAATGCATAATATTATACATTATGCATTGTCTGTTTATATTCCTAGAGTAAAGCTGCTTATCGGACTCATTCCACATTCGCGGATCCCCGACAGCTAACATTAGCTATTTTTCGAAAACTATAAAAACCTATCGACTCTCAGTAAATTTTGATTTCACAGAGCATTAGATGTATACTAGTATAGCTCTCCATGTGGTCAGATCTTTTGACGTTATGCAGCGTTCTGCTTAAGACAATCAAAAAAGTGTACAAAAATTAATAGTCGATATTAGGACAAAAGAATCAGCTTTTGGACAGATTTCTCTACAGAGTGAAGAAGTGACGAAGAGTCTGGAAAAATTAGGACTAATAGCTCCTACATGTCTACTTCAAAAATATCAAAGTTCAAGGTCGATACATATATTACTTTGGGAAAATTGGAACAAGTTATCTAATATAAACCTCTGAGACAGATCAAATATTGATTGAATTTATATTGCTATAGTAGGGATTTATATTTGCCACGTGCACTCCGCACCGGCTATAAATTTCCAAAAATATCTCAATGAAGTCTTCGTAGAATATTCAGATCGATGGAGCTATAAAATTGCATACATATACCGGCTATACAAATCTCTCTCTCTCTCTCTCTCTCTCTCTCTCTCTCTCTCTCTCTCTCTCTCTCTCTCTCTCTCTCTCTCTCTCTCTGTGTGTGTGTGTGTGTGTGTGTTTGTGTGTTTGTGTGCATGTTTGTGTGTGTGTGTGTGTGTGTGTGTGTGTGTGTGTGTGTGTGTGCGTGTGTGTGTGTGTGTTTGTGTGTTTGTGTGTTTGTGTGCATGTTTGTGTGTGTGTGTGTGTGTGTGTGTGTGTGTGTGTGTGTGTGTGTGCGTGTGTGTGTGTGTGTGTTTGTGTGTTTGTGTGCATGTTTGTGTGTGTGCATGTTTGTGTGTGTGTGTGTGTGTGTGTGTGTGTGTGTGTGTGTGTGTGTGTGTGTGTGTGTGTGTGCGCGCGCGCGTGTGTATGTGAGTGAACTAATTAGCATATTTATAGCCTGATACAGTCCACATTTCAATTGAAGTGTCAGACCATACCCCAGGCAGATAATTGGGTCCTCCAGCCCAACTAATTACGTTAACAATACCAACATCTCAATATCTCTTCCTGTACACTCTCACAGCTTGTGTAAGCAATAACAACAAACAGACTTCCATCTTATCTGGTCACCTTTCAACACAGTCATATGACATGTGTCTATGTCCCTAGGACTAACTCGGTTATCTCCTCACTTCAAGAAATAAAGGATTCATGTCTTCAAATAATCACTCAATGCAAGTTCATTCTTTGTCACAGTGATGATAATGTGATGTGGTAATCACCTTCTAATACCCAATTGATTATGCACACACAACTACATACAGCACACACAACTATGCACACGCACTTCATTATCAGGATCGGAACTTTTGTCACCATTATAGCCAGAACTTCCTGGGTCACCAGAACTATCTGGGCCACCATCAGGATTAGGATTGTCTGGGCCACCATGAGATGGAAAGATTGAGGAAATTAATTTTAACATTTATACACAATATATATAATGAGATTTTATAATAATGGGACATAAAGAGTCATTCCTGTGACCCAACATAGCAGGGTAACATTTCAGCATGCAGTGAAAATGAAATTAAAGTATATACTTGGTCCAACACTATATAGTAAAACTTTATGTGGGTCAAACTTACTTTGAGAATCCCTACTGCCACCAATCAAGTCCTCTCTTAGTCTTTGCGCGTACTCTCTCTTCTCTGCTTCCTCGAGAGCTTCCAGTAGCACAGACCAAGTAGGTGGTTTACACGGTTCGTTGCCCCCTCTCCAGAAGACAAGCCCTTCAAAACACGCCCGGGTAGGATTACCTTGCGATTCTTCAAACAACGCTTTGTATTTAACCACAGGAACACCAAGGTGCGTCAACAAGCTCCTCCACGTATCAACATTCTTACTAACTCTGTCCAAGTCAATCTCGGTGGGTTTACTTTCCAAAGCTGCAAATGACCGAAGAAGATATCTTGAAGCACAATTTACAGCTTTTATAAGAGATGAATCAGTCACTGTGATTCAATTTGTAAGTAATTTAGACTAGCTGTATGAGCATTACTATTAGGTTACAGGAGTTGGATAGATCCACAAGTATTATATTACAGTAACTAATGTGTGAGCATGTTCTAAAGAAGAAAACTGCCAACGCAATCATTATACCTTACCAGGATGATCCCGTGATTGTTCCAGTAATTCAGCCATGAAGAAATGGAGTCAGTTATTAGTAACACCTTAAGTTAGTAGCTATAGACCACAGACAACGTCTAGCTCTTGCATGTTCGACCTAAAAATATATTTCGTGCCCAATGTGGGCGTTATACTGGACCGAGAGGTGTGATAATAATTTTAGTCTCTTAATTGAATTCATGCGTTAGAAATGTCACTGATCATCATGCAGATTCAGTGTGCTCCGCCCACACTCCCCCTATGACTTAATTGTTTATATAACACCTTAACCACAAATTCTAGTCATTGCCCTCGAATCTCACATTATACCTGCAAGTGGGACCTAGCATACTCAACCATGTGTATTCGTCCTAAAATGTGTCAGATTATCAGGTTGACCACACATGCAAGTTTTGGATAATTCAAGGTTCATTGATTTATTCAAATTTACAATGCATTTAAGGTAAATCAGGAGTGTAACAGTGGATAGGTTTTTTGGATAAACCAAATAGTCGATAAACCAAGTTGAACTGTAAATTTGTGTGAACATGTACACATAATCCCATCATAATAGTAGCTATACTGGATTTTTTGGATGTATCTCATGGGAATGCTAAACTCGGGAGGATAATAGATAATAGTAATAGACACAGCTGTGTATTTCAAGGTGTCAGACTACCCCACGCAGCAGGGCACACTAATTAGGTGCGGCATCTGAATGAATGTCATTAACTATATCAACTTGCCACCACCTCAGCCTCTCCCTTATCTACTTTCTCACAGCTCATGTAAACAATAACAAGGGATGGAGGAGCAGGTACATGCATGGGAGCCTGACCATCCCGTGTGCAGGGATATTATTTCAAAATGAATGTAAAGTGACACATAGTTATATGCATGGGCACTCCATGTGGAGAACTAATGCATTTAATCCATTGTTCTACCTGAGTGTATCTAATTGAAAATAATCAGATAATCAGATAATTTGAAATCTACAAGCAATACATACATTCCATGTGTGCCCTGTCATGGATATAAGATGTTAACACTTGATCAAATATCATAATATATTATACCATGCACCACTGATAATAGGTCCATGCAACACTCACTCTTTTTAATTTAGAAATTTATGCAGACATGATACATACCCATGCACGCAAGTACAGAGGACACACCAGGTACATGTACAAAGGAAATAGTTCAATCATCACATACTGCAGTAGTGCCACTGTAAAGTGTTCCACAATGGAATTAAAACAAAAACTTTAAAATTGCCAATATTTACCATAATACTGATCTCCTGCTGCAGGCAAATCAATTTGGACCCTCCAAACCAAACATGTACCACTGCTCTCTCCTTTACCACCTTGCTTGCAATTGTTCTGTCTTTCTCCTCTACACTATTACTAATTGATACAGAGAGTATAGTGTTTATTTTTAGAATCATAGGTATCCCAGGAAACCTTTTGTATAATATTATAATAATGTATATAGATCTATAGCTATAGACTGAGGTCTATGGAAGCAATGCAACAAAATGGCTGACTACATACAAATACATTAGATATTGATGGAATGCATGGTTATCAACTATTATTACATAATTACATCATCTTGACATCAAAATAATATAATTATACTGCACAATAAGAAAGCAGAACAATGCTGATACGTACATAGTATCAGTATAAAATCAATTATTATTCAATAATAAAATAGGATTTTGACAGCCACTCATCTAAATACAAAAACAATACAGATACAAATACAACAATTCTTGGAAATGAATAAAATAAACATTACAACATGCAAGTTTGAGCACACAATCATACAATTTGGTTTAATGGAGTTGGTCAGTGAAGTTGGCGAGTGGTCGAAGTCGAGCCGTTTCCATTTCCATATCATCAACTGCTTGCCGTAGTTTCTTGGCAAGTTCAGTGCCTTTCCTAATCTTCTTCAAATCAGACGTTGTTTTGAAAATGAGTGCTAGGTCTGTAATGATGAACACAATGGACGAACCAACGACAACCTTTTCAGTGAAGTCAAAAGCGGTACGAGCCACAACTTTACCAGTTTCACTGCCAGTTTCAGCTCCCGTAAATATTTTTTGAACGACAGCAAGGTATGTTCCACCACCTACAGCAGTGGATGCGAGGTTTGCTCCTAATTCGAGACTTGTTCTGCAATCTAAGATGGCAAATCTAATTTGCCTATCAACAGTTCTAAAAACAGCTTCATCAATTTTCACATAACATCTCCCACTGCCAGATCTGAGAGCTGTTCGGATAGCAGTTTCCTCACTGTTATTGTTTTGCAGGCATATACGTTCAAGCTGACCACGATACTCCTGGTACTTTTCGATTAAACCTGTACAAAGCTCACTGTCTTGGCAAACCCAATTGTTGATCCATTGCAAATTAACTGTGTTATTCATAACATCACAAACTGTAGTCCCAGCTCCTAAGAGGCCTCCACAAAAACTAAGAGCACTTGAGACAGCTAGCAAGCAAACTGCAGCTTGGGTCAGGACTCCACCTAGGAGAAGGCCTCCGCCCACAACACCAAATATCCCACCCACCAGTCCAATAGCACTTCCTATAATCTTGGCAGTTGCAAACTCGTTGAAGAATGCGTCCAGATCATCTGCTGCTTTACGGAGATATTCAATTCCTATGTCTCGATGCCTGACAAGATCATGCACAGCTTGGATGTAGGATATTATTTTAGGTTTTAGTTCATCTTGGCATGCATTCTGTGTGGACAAGAGAATAAATAATACACAATATCATGAAAATTAAACAAAAACATTGATGCGTATAAGCCTTTATAATGCAAAGTGGCACATCAGCTGCAAAAATGTACATCTATACATTATGATTGAGTAGTGTAATGGCAATTGAGTGAATACAAACTTTCAACCTCATAAAAATGTACAGACGCATGTGGTTCGAAAACTCTAATATATGACAGCAAATGGATATTTCCGATGATAATCGTGATTTGTGGCTTGAAATACCGTAAAAGCGGGTTGTTAAGCGCATATCTTTTGTTAAGCGCCTGTGATTTTGTTGTCGATACGTTCAATTGTTAAGCGCATATGGGCAGTGTGCCACGTGCACTTGAAACAATATCAGAAAGCAGCTCCAGCGCCGGGGTAGCAACAGCTCGTTATTGACCTACAAGCCTCGATAAGGAAACAAAAAAGTTATGAGAGGGAGTAAAAACTAAAGGCGCTCAAGTTTTATCGACACAACAGTCGCAATCTGTACAAAACGTGCAAGCGCTTTTCACGAAGACACACGGACACAAAGACGGTCCAGTGTTGATTAAAGACGAGGAGAAAATTCGCAATAGCAGCAAAGGGAGTGAACGCGTGTATAGTTTGAAAGGAAGGCCATATATCCAGAGGTGGAAAACAAGATATACTCTGCTAAAACTTTCACATATTGCTAATAGGCGCATATCTTTTATTAAGTGCATATTTTCTTGTCAACCGGAGTCATAAGCGCATGCGCTTAACAACCCGCTTTTACGGTATACCCCATAGCCTAGGTGTTTAAGACTGCCTTCTACACTCACTCAAATTATCATTGTAGTGGCAGTCAGGTCATGCGCATGGGAATTTCATAGTTTGAGTGAATAAATATGCAATTGAGGGAGCTGTTACTACTAATAAAAGTATTATTGACAATATCATCACCTATATGTAGGAAGTGAGAATGCATGCAAATATTCAGTGGACATATACGGTACACGAAGTAAAAAAGTAAATGTTCTACGCCGTAGCTACGCCCGTATTTGCATCCGTACGTAACCCGTACGTACTGATGAAAACGCCCGTACTTGTTCCCGTACGTACGTACGCCTGTACTGTTTCGTAGGTAGATTCCTTGTAGATCGTTTAACGCCTCAAGTGCTAACTCCTAGGAATTCTCTGTAGGTTTCGTAGACCTTGTTTAGTGTGTTTTTGAACGCTTTTCCACGATTTCGACCGAAGCGAAGACTCTTGGTTACGTTTACGCTGTCACAGGAAAACGAGAGGAGGCTTTGAAGACAGTAGCTCCGATTGAAGGTCACGCAATATCGGCGAAACTGAGGATCTAACATTTAACACTTCTTCGGCGTCGAATTCCACACGTACGTACGATACGTACTATGCTACGCCCGTTCTTTACTACGCCCGTAGTACGACCCGTACGTTTTCATTACTACGTACGTACTAGTATCCGTAGGTTATCCGTACTTGCAAACGTAGAACGCCCATAGTGCGTTTACTTTTTTACTTCGTGTACCGTACATACATACATGCATACTTGCACCTATATGTGGAACATATTTTAGGTACATATATATATATAGTTTGTTTCTCAATATCGTCCTTTTGCTCAATGTTACCAGATAGGCTTTCATGGATTGAAACCTCGTCACTTCTGTACAATCTCACGCCCATACTCACCTCGAACCTCTCATCCACTACAGGCCTGATTTGAGGAGGCAAGGATGGAGAACCTGTGTGAATGTCAATAGAATGATCAAAACCTAACAACACATCAATATAGTCTTTGACATGATGTAGCAATTATGTATATCTGCAGACTGAACTATTGGAGCATTAAATTGAATGTATGCATTTGATAATTTTAATAATAATGTACAATAAAATATCCTGTAGGAAGCGGTAAAGTCAATAAATTATCTAGGCAGGCTCACCTCATCATGATAGCAAATGGACTTACACAACATGTTCTTATAATTTAAAAACTCCCTATACTAGAGTTGAGTTGCACATTGTTAAGCTGGCTAATTATTGACACTACCCATAGGAAGGACAATGACAAAACAGTAAGGTCGTTCTGTGTGAAAACAGGGTGAACAATACATCCGAACTAATATTGATGTACAAGACATTGTCCACATACCATATGACGTAAATATTACACACTTATGCTTTCTGCAGGGCAATATTTGAGGGCATTTGCTCTTCCTATAATAGTTTTGACAATCCCCCCCAACTCAAGGAATATCAGGTGTCAATAACGTGTTTATGTAAACACAACACACTCATGACATGCCTACAGATGTATAAGTGTGTATTCTGATAACACATATATGGGCATGTCACGAGTGCATTGTGGGATTTCAGTAATTTTTGAGATATAACATTTCAAAATAATATGTATTATAACTATATAACAATATACCAAACTAGCCCTGAATTACCATGCCTGCATAAAGAATAAATTAGGATCTGCCTTCATGATAGTCTGCAATGCATGTCACCATAGATGAAGTACGAACCTTGTGTACATTCGACACCAGTCCTACTGGCAATGTCCTCTTCAAACTCTCTGGCGTACTCTCTCTTCTCTGCTCCTTCCTCAAGGGCTTCACAAAGCACAGGCCAAGTAGCTGGTCTACAGGGCTGGTTTCCTTCTTTCCAGAAAACCAGTCCATGCAAACAAATCTTGGCGGGATCAGGTCCGTGTTCTTCACGGAGGGCTCTAATTTCGGTTGCAGGAACCCCGAGGCGTGTCAGAAAGCTCCTCCAGTCACCGTTGACCTTCTTACTGATGGCATTGAGGTCTGCATCGGACAGAATCCCTTCCAGAGCTACAAGAAAAGAACAAAATCAAAGTACGATTATGTATACCAAAATGAAACAGGTCCTTCGTAACACAACCTTCAAAGCTCTTAGCTAAGACATGATCTGGGTACCTTCCACGGACTTACTTGGGGAATCATCCTCAACAGATTGCTGCCTTTGTTCGGCTTTGTTGGTAATGTCTACGATATTCCTTTTCAAGTCTTCGGCATAATCCCTCTCCTCTGCCCCTTCCTCCAGGGCTTCTAGTAAAACAGACCACGTAAGAGCTTTATTCCGTATGTTTCCAGCTCTCCAGTAAACTAGCCCGAAGAAGCACGCGTCCACGGGATTTCTATACTCCCTAGAAAGGGGTTTAATCTTATTGACAGGAACTCCGAGGTGCACCAGCAAGCTACTGTCGCCGCCTACTCTCTTACTAACGTTGTCTAGGTCTATTTCGGACGGCGTCTTCTCCAAAGCTACATAGTACAACGTATAAATCGTGAAATAATAAACCATGGACCAGTACAAAGGGTCATGAACACATATAGAGAAAAGTATCAATTATCGGACACCACCTATACTCAAACACCAACAATAGGCTATTTCACGAAAACTATGAAGCCTATCGACTCTCAGTAAACTTTGTTTTATAGGCCATTACATGTCGCCACTATCCACTCAGTAAGATTCTCGTACCTTCTTCTAGAGACGATCAAATAAAACGTTGGATAATAATCGATATTCGGACAGAGGGATTAGCTTGCGGACGGACTTCACTACAGAGTGTAGAAGCAACAAGGTGCTGGGAAAACATCGAAAGTAAAAGCTCTACATGTGTACTTTGATAGCTAGAAGTGAATATGTATCACTTTCAGTAAATCCGAACTAGTTATCTAACCGACTGTGAAAGACCAAATGTTGGATGAATTTATACTACAGTGCCAGCCAAAAGAAACAAAACGATTGTTCTTAATGGCCGCCTGTACGTTGAATGAAATTTCACCTGAAAATCATATTTATGGATAAGTATTACATATTATATGATACCTTATAAGTGCTCTTGGAGTATCAGTTCGAATTATTGTGGCTTCGATAATCAACTCTGCTATCCACTGTGGATTGTCTGAAGATGGAAATACGTGTAACACGTCCCAATAATACATCAATAGGCGTAGCACTTCAAATGCAAAAATCATATTCCTATGTTTGTCTGCCCAGCTCTACATTTGGCAACGAAGGTCAAGAAACATGTTGTAGTCTACATTTGCAATAGGATGGGGATTAAGAGGGTGTTGAAGGTGCTTTGGAGCCTCTGTCTCTGTTCGAAGAACTATAAAAACAAAAGGTCGCTTCTTCAGTATTTCCTCTAGAGACATGCACCAAAAGCCCGGTATGCTTTTATTATTGTCTTGTGATTTTGACTGAAGTGTACTAATCTCCAATTCTTCAACTTCTGCAGTAACAGCTAGTGCAGACTCGAATTGTTGCTAACACTTCAACTTGGCAAATGGCATAACACTGATTTGCGACTAAAAAGAGGCTGTGGTCTAGCAGTTTTCAGGGAGTTTATAGATTTCTTACTTTGTATATAGCTCTAAAATGTGTGTCGACTCGTAAATGTGGAGAAATTCAGCTCTCTGAAACTTCGTTGTTTCATCAACCCGCCCTAATCGACTAATGGGTATGTCAACATTGTTCAGTGTGGAAATCGCAACGAAACTCGGAAACAAAGATATGTATCCGAATGAACGTCAAAATTAGCACTATATTCAACTATCCATTGACGAAATAAAGACATAAGCATTCACAGTAACAATTTTAGGCAGAATATTATCCTTCCAGCATGACGCCATTTTGCACCAAGTGACAATCTTTCCGTTTCTTTTGGCTGGCACTGTGTTTCTTGAATTGGAACCATGTTGATCAATTATTGAATGTCTTTATTAGAATGAGGACAATCGATACAGCTGCAGTCCCATACAAGTAAACAAAATGGCGGATGTTTTGCAACACCGGTAATGTACGTAGCACATATATAAGACTGTAGTTTTGTACTATAATTGATCAACATGGCTCGAGTTCGATCCGTTCTTTATTTCCAAGTATTAGAAATACTTTGAGCTAGCTATCTGGAGATTCATGGAACTTGAATTCAAATTCCAATGTCCGAACTTTGATCCCCCCCACTTACGTAATTTCCGAGAACTGACGAACGCTTGTTGGATATTCCAACCTAAATTTTACAGTTGTGATTAGAAAGAGGATTGAGCTTTGTGATAACCATATCTAACATTCGGATAAACTCTTCTCCGTTAAGTGACAAGGGGTGTCCGAATTCTCGTGACTATCGTCCGAAATAATACGATTTCGGACAATCCGTTTTCGGCTACCTAGTGCAATAAAAGTATCAGATACAATCGTCTAATTTTCAGCCTTAAGTGACAGTAAGGCACTCCAAGTGCACGGTAAGTTTGAAGCCCTAGCTGCGCTAGATAGCCGAGAAAGCGCCGGGTGTCCGAATTTTGATGGTGTCCGGATATTGGTGCCGTACTCTATAGGCTGAATGGCGTGGTTCCTCAATATAAATTTCAATTGACAATATAAATTTATCCGAATTTTAGTCTCTCACAGAGGGTTAGATAACTTGTTCGGATTTCCTAAAAGTGATACATATCCACTTCTAACTTTCATATCTTATAGTAGATATGTAGAGCCTTTACTTCTGATATGTTCCGGGTTCTTTGTCGCTTCTACACTCGGTAGTGAAGTCTGCCCGCAAGCTAATCCCTCTGTCCGAATATCGATTATTTTCGGACGCCTTTTTTATCGCCTCTAGAAGGGCGATGCGATAAGCTACGAGGATCTTACTGAATGGAGAGCTACTACATGTAATGGTCTATAAAACAAAGTTTATTGAAGGGTCGGTAGGTTTCAAAGTTTTCCGTATTCATGTGTCTGATAATTGATGCTTTACTCTACGAACGGACTATACCTCTTTCATAATCCCGAACTACTTGCCGAGGATCCGTCGAGGCTGCCATGGCAAACAATCCACAGGTAGTGGAATAGTCGTCTTGGTCAAAAACCACAAAGATACCGTACAGTGCTTTTTGAACGTATTACCGGAAATTGGTGCTCAAGGGAATTCCCCATGTACTCTACGTGTTTATGGAAGAAAATATAACTCCTGGAAGAGGGAGCGTGTCTATCTGATACTTAGCCAGACCTAGCTGATGGTGTGAATTAAATGCTGAAACAATTCCTATCTCAATATCTGGCGCACAACCCCAGGTACATTCGGAGGTGCTTAATTCAATGTATGAAAGAGATTAGAATAGACACTAAGCACCTTCCTTTATAACTCATGAAAGATGGGGCATTTCGAACTGATATTTTTACCAGACCTAGTTGATGGCAACAAGTAAATGCACTGTATATGCATGGTAAAGCACTGCATGTGTATATATACCCACACAGCGAGATAAATAATACACTCACAACTAGCTCAATGGTAGCCTTCTCCAGGTCACATGCAAAGTATCCGAACACAATCAGATGTGTCATCCCGAACATCCTCTTCAATTCTGACAAGTGAGACAGAACCTTAGGAGACAACAGAGCAGCGTCCACTGTGAGGATGGGGAAGAACAACACAGTACTTTCAAACCCTTCGAACAATGTATCCTCCAACTGCAGGTACTTGGAGAAGTATTCCTTTATTTCAAGCACCAGGGCAAGAAGGACTTGCTCCTTGGATATCACAACGGCCATGTGGGTGTCGTCCTTGTACAGTGGGAGTGTCACTCTTCTCCCCTTACAAGACAGTAATGTCTCCCTCAAGTGTTCAGTTCATTTCTGTACTTGTCTACAATCTCGTTAATCTTCTTCGATCTCTCGTCCATGGTAGAGAATGCCCTTGTCGG
Source organism: Chondrilla cf. caribensis (assembly GCA_964020155.1). Taxonomy (NCBI): domain Eukaryota; kingdom Metazoa; phylum Porifera; class Demospongiae; order Chondrillida; family Chondrillidae; genus Chondrilla; species Chondrilla cf. caribensis. The sequence continues at coordinate 561,360 of OZ026550.1, read as the reverse complement.
TTGTCCTCGTGAGATAAAGGACCTGCGGTATCGCGACAAGAATTTATATGGAATGAAAATTAGTGGAAATTTGAGTCACATATCTGACATACACAATTTTTCGCATTTCTTTTTATATAATTAGCTACATAGCTACACTTTCAAAGTTTACAATAGTTTTCAGACAATGTATTCCCCACAGCAGCTGCAGTAGCGTGCGTGATAAATCGCCCTTGTTATAGAGGCACTTAATCCAGCCCTTACTACTGATCAAGCTTGCTTTGAGAAATTTTACTACTAACAATCAAGTCCTCTCTTAGTATCTTCGCGTACTCTCTCTTCTCTGCTCCCTTCTCGAGGGCTTCCAGTAGCACAGACCAAGTAGGTGGTCTACATGCACGGTTCGTTGCCCTCTCTCCAGAAGACAAGCCCTTCGAAACACGCCCGGGCAGGATCACCACGGGACTCGACAAACAGCGCTTTACATGTAGCCAGAGGAACACCAAGGTGTGTCAACAGGCTCCTCCACTTATCTCCAGCGTTCTTACTAATTCTGTCCAAGTCGATCTCGGAGGGTGTACCCTCCAAATCTGCAAATGACCGAAGAAGATGATCTCGAAGTAAATATACAGCTTAAAGACGAATCAGTACCCGTCAAGGTGCATGGGGAGGATTGAAATCATAACAAATTTGAAGGAGATTCGGACTAGCTGCATGGACGTTAGGTTACAGAACATGGTAAGTAATGAGCGAGGATCTTATAATGAGAAGAAAAAACGCAATAGTTACCTCACCAGGATGGATTCGTGATTGTTCCACTAATTCAGCCATAAAGGAAAGCACGAGTAGTTATATTTAGGACCACATATTAAATCGCGATATCGAGCGATACCGCCAGGTCAAGGGGTTCCAGGACTGGGGAGGCCACTAGCCCAGGGGCTACTATTAAGGCTCCCAGTAACGGTAACGCCCACATGGGCACGAGAAATAATTTTTAGGCCAAACATGCAAGGGCCGGACGTTGTAGAAGAGTACTAACTGTAGCTATATACGTGGTCTAAGGGGTTGATCTCAGAGGTACCTTTCGTTACGATAATAACTGCCATCTATCGGTTCGTCTATCGACAGTGAATTTAGCTAGCTAGCTATATTATTACGAATTGCATTATAAATGTACACATACAAAGAATACACCAAGCACCTTGAACAATAGAATTAAGAAAATATTAATCATAAGATTCACTCAAAAACATGTAATTCGAAATGCTACAAGTTCAAAGTTTATTGAAAAAATGGGCAAGTGGTCTAAGACTTTCTGTTTCTTTTTCCATATCATCAGCTGCTTGTCGCAGCTTGTTGGCAAGTTCAGTACCTTTCTTATTCTTATTCAAGTCATATGCTGTTTTACCAATGAGTGCCAGGTCCACGACCATGAACACAGCAGAAAGACCAATGACCACTCCTCCAGCGGCTTGTACAGCGACACGAACAACAGCTGCACCAGCTTTAGCACCGGCTTCAACCCCACCGACTACTCCTCGACTGACCGCTCCAGCAACACGTGTTCCAGTAACAAAGGCTGTGGCTGTAGCTTCCGCTCCCAATTTGATCACATTTTTCCAATCTGAGATGATTGATTGAATCTTCCCATCAGCTCTATGAAGCTCACAGGCGTTAATTTCCAAACTGCCTATTTTAATGCTTCCAAAAGTGGTCTCAATGACTTCTTCCTCGCTTTTCCCATACAGCTTCATTATCCAATCAAGCTCCTTATGATAGTCATTGTACTTCTTAATCAACTCTCTATAAAGCTCACTTCCCTCGTGAATCCATCCATTAGCCCGTTTCAGGGCTCGTCTGTTGTTCACAACATCACCAATTGTGGCCCCAACTCCAGTAATCCCCCCACCCACTCCTAGGGCTGCCCCAACACCTAGTAGGGCTATTCCAGCCGGGGCTGTGACTCCACCCAGGAGAAGGCCTCCACCCACAATACTCACAATCCCACCAGCTATTGCGAGACCACTTCCTGCAATTTTGGCAACTGCAGCACTCTTGAAAGCTTTGTCCAGGTCATATGTTGCTTCATGGAACCATGACATTCCTATGTCTCTGTGCTGGACTAGATGACGTGCTGCTTGGACATATAAAAATATTATGAACTTCAGATTTTGACATGTTGCAACAAAGCCCTAGGAGGACAAAAAATAATTTTTTCTAAAAAGACAAACTACAGAAGGGAGTAATGTTATGTGAGATCAAGAGCCACACATTATCATACATATTACTTTGACAGTATTATAGATTTCACATTTCAGGTAAAGTCAATTGTATGCACTAACATATATTCCTAGCATGACATAGCTGCTTTGAAGTTCATGATCTCATGACACATTGCTGCCTAAGCATAATCATAAACATGTGTGCATGTGTGTGAACTAATTTTGAAAGATGATTGGATGCTCCAGCCTAACAAATTACATCAACTATATCAACATGTCATTGTCAATACCTCTTCCTCTGCTAATGCCAACACTCTCACATCTTGTGTAACAATAACAACAAACAAGATTCCCAAAATCCCATAAGCAGTGGGATAACTTGGAATATGGCCACCTTTTACAGTCATATGACATATGCCTACCTCCCTAGGACAATCTCTGATATCTCCACACTTCCAGGAAATGAAGGATTCATGTCTTCAAATAAAACAAAACATTCAGTGTGTGTGTGTGTGTGTGTGTGTGTGTGTGCATGTGTGTGTGTGTGTGCGTGCGTGCGTGTGTGTGTGTGTGTGTGTGTGTTCTGATGGTGTATGGATGTGGATGAGTTTCTGGATTTCACTGGTAAATGGTTGCATATGTTAACTTGTTGCATGATCTGTTGCGAGATCACTATACATCAACTGAGTCTTGTAAAAATAACAAGCCATTCTTAAGGGCTGATGAAGATTCATTCCATAAATCAACCAGCTACTACATATAATGAGTACAAGTAGTACTCATCAAATGAACTAGCTCTATAAAAATAAATATAGTGACCAATTTTGAAGTGATAACCACCATTTGCCATATTAACTGTACACACACCTTCACATGTACTTCATAATTGTTTGGCTATCAGTTTAGATCTGACTGCGAACACACTCCCTCACAGACATAAATTATAATGTGAGTACATCAACCATTCTCCAACCTCTGATCTACTGTTACCTTGCATTCTGCATTCTAAGTGCCTCTTTATACTCCTTCTAATATGTACAACCTTGTACTATGTGATGCTTTATACATAAACGTTGCGATTGATCAGGCTATAATTGAAACTCTAAATCCAATTGATATGGGCTATTGCAATCCCAACATTGTATAGCACTGGGTTCTACCAATTTAGGGATATAGCAATAATGCAATGGTCTGCTCTTTCCAAACATTCGTTTTGTGGCAGTTAGCTCAACATCACATTCGTTTTTATTATAAAAATGGTTTAATTATACTCGTTTATATGGTATCAGCTCGATATTCTAATATGCAAGCGTGCAGTAGACATACGTACATACATACATACATACATACAAGCATAATTGCACACATGGACCACAGTTACATAGATGTCTCTCAATAGCCCCCATTTGCTCCAGGCTTTGATGCATTGAGATATCTTCACTTCTGTACAATCTCACGTCCATACTCACCTTGGATCTCTCATCCACTGTAGTCCTGATTTGAGGAGGCAAGGATGGAGAATCTATGTGGATTTCAAAAGAATGCATGATTGAAACATACATGTCAAGATAGTCTTTGACATGATGTAGCAATTATGTATGACTGCAGACTGAATAATTTGAGCATTAAATTGAATGTAATTGAATAATTTTAATAACATATTTGTACAATAAGGTATCATAATATATTATTATAGGAATATGGGAAAGTCAATAAACTATCTTGGCCGGCTGCCTTATATATTCATAGCAAATGCGCTTACACAATATTGATCTGCACATTGTAAAGCAGATTAATTATTGGACTCTACTTATAGGGAGGTCAATGATGAAGTGGTAATGTGGAAGCTGTGTGTACAGTACTTAGGAAATGATAGTGTTCTGCGATAATTTTGTCAAGATATTGACATATATAAAACTACAGACTAAACAATCTTCAGGGCAATAAATGAGGCCATTTGCTCTCCCTGGGGCGGTTTTGACAACCCCTCTCACTCAAAAGGTATCAATAACAATGTGCTTATGTAAACACATTGTTATTGATGCACACTCATGACATGTCTATATTATGTATGTAATCTGATAACATAGGTATATATGATATGTCACAAATGCACTGTGTGATTCCAGCAAAACAATTAATTATAATTATTATATTAATGCCAAAATGTATATCTGTGAATTATCATGTTTTAAGGATGAATTATTGATCTACCTTCATGGTTACCGTAACAGACTGTATACCTGATAGCGTATGTCACCATGTGACCAATGAAGTACGAACCTTTTGAACACTCTTCATCACGTTTGCTGGCAATGTCCTTTCTCAGTTCTCTGGCATACTCTCCCCTCTCTGCTCCCTTTTCGAGGGCTTCACAAAGTATAGACCAAGTAGCTGGTCTACATGGCTTGTTCCCTATTCTCCAGAAATCCAGTCCATGCAAACAAATCTTGACGGGATCATGTTTGAGTTTCTCACGAAGGGTTCTAATTTTGGTTGATGGAACCCCAAGGTACGTCAGAAAACTCCTCCAGTCACCGTTGACCTCCTCACTGATGGCTTTGAGGTCTATATCGGACAGCTTCCCTTTCAGAGCTACATGCATAAAAAGAAACTTCAAAGTACAATTTTGCATACTATGACGAAAGAGGTGATTGGTAACACAACCTTCAAAGCTCTTAGCTAGGGCATAATCTGGGTATCTACCTTCCACGGACTTACTTGGGGAACCGTCCTCGACTGATTGCTGCCTTTGTTCGGCTTTGTTGGTAATGTCTACGATGTCCTCTCTCAACTCTCTGGCGTAATCCTTCCTCTCTGCACCTTCCTCCAGGGCTTCCAGTAACACATACCACGTAATAGGTTTATTCCGTATGTTCCCGTCTCTCCAGTAAACTAGCCCGAAGAAGCACGCGTCCACGAGATTTCTATACTCCTCATAAAGCGGTTCAATCTTCTCGAAAGGAACTCCGAGGTGCACCAGCAAGTCTCTCTTGCCGCTTACCTTCTTGCTAACCTTGTCCAGGTCTATTTCTGACGGCTTTTTCTCCAAAGCTACATAATATTGTTACAACTTATAATAATAAATCGGGTAATGCCAAGCGAGGACCACTTTGAAGTCATAATAAGTTTCGTGAGCTCATATACGAACGGACTATACCTCTTTCGTAATCCCGAGCTACTTGCCGATGATCCATCGAGGCTGCCATGGCAAGCAATCCACAGATAGTTGAATAGCTGTCTTGGTCAAAACAACAAAGATACCGTACAGTGCTTTTTAAAGGGCCAATGACATGAAAAAACAAGTTAGCCTGAAATTACCCCTTATAGTTAGTTCGAAAACACTAATGGTGAAGTTCAAATTCGCTCCTGTCGAGGATTAAATAACCGATTACACCGTATTACGTCATATCGTCCGAATTTCGTGACGTCACAAGAGGAACGGTAGATGTCTGCAGGTCTTTCCGAGAATGAGTTAAGCGACTCCAATGGCCTTTGTTCCGACAACGATGGCAAAATTAATACTTCTGAAGAGAAAGGGGAATCATAATGAGAAGCCTTAATAAAATTGCAATTCTACGCAGTATATTTTGAATAACAACATCTTAATTCTCTCCTACTTACATCAAATCACTTATTTCTGTACAAAAAACAGTTCAAAGTTAGTTACTGATGAGGACCGGGGATCTGAAGGATTAGTGCGTCCACCGATAGCTACAAAAGATGACGAACTAACTGCAATAACACAAGATTGGAAGTGGGACCTAACACACTGTCCAACGTTAGACCACTTGTCAGTGGCTGGATTGTAAATGGAGACATCAGATGTTGGCTTGTCCGATTTATGACCGCCCACCACTATCGGGTGGTCACTGTCTGCTACTAAGCCGGATGCATAGTGAGGAGTGCTCTCAACTTTGATCAGCACCACTCCCTGATCCTTGGTGACGGCACGATCCATCTCATCCACATGTACCTTGTAAGCTACATCAGTCGCTGCCGTTATGCGGTCCATCCCGCTGGTGATGTACACATAGTTCCCGCTAATCGAGGCCCTCATACCCCACATGGGTAGTGGTAGTTTCAGAGAGTCGGTTGTGGTCCACTGGAAGGTGTCCATGTTAAAGACGTCGACACTGTCAAGGAGGGTCTTGTTATCACTTGCTTTCCCGCCAGCCACTAGCATGTGGTTGTTGCAGTGGATGATACATGGACGACCTCTTTTGGTTGGCATTGGAGGTACTTTAGGAAACCACTGCTTCTTTTCTTCATCCCAAGTGATCGAGTTAGTGATTTCTCCAGTGGATGCATCTCGTCCTCCAATCAGAGTTAGCTGACCATTCACCAGTGTTAATTCTGTGTTGTAGATTGGCGAAGGTGGCAGTGTGGTCCACTCGGCTGTGATGGTGTCATATAATTGGACCAATCGAGCAGACTCAACATTTGAACAGGCACCTCCACCAACATGTAACTTCATGCCAATGATTACGGCTGTAGCACGACATGTTGGTATGGGAAGAGGAGGCAGTTGAACGGACTGTAGCTTGCTACCACACAGAAGTACATCACTTCGAAATACCTGCAGAACATAATTTTGGTAAATTTGAACTACATTGCATGTGATGAAAGACCTTGAATTTCAAATAAATGTATACACACATGTATATTGGTCTGCTTGCAATATCTTGCAGGTCCCAGTAGTGTATATATATGTGTATCATGAACCTGTCAATAAAGACCATCTAGAGGATAAAAAGGTGGTCTTCATATAGAGCAGGCCTTGATTTAGAAATGGACAGGCTAGGTGGGATTAAGAAAGTGGTCTCTATTTTGGTAAGATACAACTGATACTGGTAGAGTATATGAACAATACACTGCCCCATGCAGGCCTCAATGAAGCCACGGAGTGGTCATAAATGGCAAAATAGAAAATAATAAACTTATATTACCTGTGGTTCCTTCTTTGAAACTTCCAATAAGAGCCTTGTTTCACCCGACCCGGATTGCTCCTCGGGATCCTCCTGGAATGAAGGAGAAATAAATACTTCTGTAATTATCATCTACAAAGCAATCAATGCTGCAAGAGAGTGATGTGCATGTGTCATATGCGTGTATATGCATGTGTGTGCACATGTACGTATGTACATACAAGCCTTACCATGCATAATATGATGATTATAGCCTTAACATTTTGTGTGCAGATCATCATGTACAAACTGTAGAGTCCCCATACACACACATACATTCATACGTACATGTTCTGTGTTTCTCTGTTCCACTTTCTTCAACTCAGTCTCTAGGGCTGACTTCTCCCCGTACAACTCAATAGTTACTCTCTTGTACTTTTCTGCTTCCCTTGTGGACCGATCAAGCTCTTCTTCTTTCAATTTCAGCTTCATCCTGGCTGCCATCAGTTCATTCTCCAGAACAGATATTCTACCCTCTAACTGGTTGTTCTCGACCTTGAGCGAGATGACTTCCTCACCTCCAGACTACAGGAATGGCAAAATATTCAAGGAAAAAATAATTATACTACCGTAACAATGAAATTGTACTATACACATCCATACATTCATACGTACATAACAAACGCATGCTGTATATGTAGGCTGTATCTGTTTATAAATTGCATATTTCATCCAATAATTATTTTGCTCATGTTATATTTCAGGAATAAATAAACAGTGCTGTACTGCATTGCTATTTGTGTTTGTGAATGGTTGTACCTATGACAGTGGATATTCATACAAATGTCACTAACCAGCACTCATTTAGGAATACAGACAAGCACAAAATATCCTGTATACATCATATCACATGTATGATAGAGGGGGGGAGGGGGTCAACGACAATACGAATGACACAAACCAGCACTCATTTGGGAATACAAACCAGCACAGAATATCCTGACAGTGTATGGATTACACTACATGTACATTAAGGGGGAAGACGGAAGAACAGAAATAGCACAATTGTCTTGCATAACCCTACCCAAAATTTACGTAATGTGAAATTTAGCCACATAATAAGTATTATGCTTAAATTACATAATAAATAATATCAATGTTTCATAGAATTTTTGAATGGCAGCATTTTTCATCCTGTGAGCAATTTGCACTGGATGTCCACAATTATATATGCAAAGACACAAGCACATGATTGAGTGTCTCCTATCAATTGGACTAGAAACCATACAGGACTAAAAATCCCAAATCTCACAAATTAGTGATGTACGGAAGCCATAGTGTGTGCAGGACACCACATTCGTACATATTAGGTACTTTGGTGGGCGTGGCAGGTACCAGACAACATATGAATTCAAAAAGGGTATTATGTAAGGATATCAACATCCACCTAGGTTCACTTGCTTCTTGCCCAACAGAAACAGAAACCATTACAATATACATAAACACAGTCTACATACATACTATAGTATGCACATATATGTACATATTACATGTACATGTGTACCTACGTATATACTGTGTGTAATGTGATGGACAATGGATTACCAAAAACTCAAGTTCAATCTGTACAATGTCATATAAACATTAGGATGCTTTTCACCAGATGGCATCACTACGTCATCAAAAACATGCCATCATCCACATACACACATGTACTGAACACTGCCTCTCCTAAGTGACCCCTGTGAACTATTCAAGAACCTTAATTGTAACCCAACTATATCAAGCACTGTCCAACTTACTTAGTAAGTACCTTGAAGAGTACACCAAATCTGTACTTCTTATCAGAGGTACTTACTATATCAGTACTGGTTGACATAGTGTACATGAGCTAGGGACTGAGTGAAGTGTATATACTCACTAACCAGGAGTATGTACTAACCAGGGTACTTACTAAGCAAGTTGTACTGTACTTACTATCAGTACTGGTTGACATAGTGTACATGAGCTAGGGACTGAGTGAAGTGTACTCACTAACCAGGAGTACTCTTCCATGTACCTATGTACTAAGCAAGTTGCACTGTATATGCATGGTATAAAGCACTGCATGTGTATATATACACACACAGTGAGATAAATAATACACTCACAACTAGCTCAATGGTAGCCTTCTCCAGGTCACATGCAAAGTATCCGAACACAATCAGATGTGTCATCCCGAACATCCTCTTCAATTCTGACAAGTGGGACAGAACCTTAGGAGACAACAGAGCAGCGTCCACTGTGAGGATGGAGAAGAACAATACAATACAGCCTTCTTCAAACCCTTCGAACAATGTATCCTCCAACTGCAGGTACTTGGAGAAGTATTCCTTCATTTCAAGCACCAGGGAAAGAAGGACTTGCTCCTTGGATATCACAACGGCCATGTGGGTGTGGTCCTTGCGCAGTGGAAGTGTCACTCTTCTCCTCTTAAAAGACGTCAGCATCTCCTTCAAGTGTTTGGCCAGTTTCGACTCGTATTCCTGAAGGTCTTTCTTCAGATCCTCATCCTCTAGGACCTCCACAGCATGGTGCATCAGGAGGATTTCGTAAATGGTGGACTTTTCTCCAATGAAATGAAAAAGTCCATCAGCTGTGTTGGGGACAGGAGGGAATGGCACTGATCTCACGCCGTGGACAATCTTGCGATACTTTCTCTGCATCATGGCATGAAGCACAGTGATTCTTCCAGGGTCTGCAGATGAAAGCTTTGAGAGGAACTTTTTGCTCATAAATTTATCAAATTTTCCCTCCAGATCAGGGTTTTCTGGTAAAGAGATGTCTCCCTCTCCATTTCTGTACTTGTCTACAATCTCCTTTATCTTCTTCGACCTCTCATCCATTGTAAACAATGCCCTTGTCGGTTGCCCTTGTGAGACAGGAGATGAAGAACCTGCGGTGTAAAGACAAGAATTTATTCGGAGTACAAATTAAAGGCAATTCATGCTGCATATACATACACTATCATATTAATGTACTTGCAAGGTATATTATTTTTAACAATTATATAATTTTAATGCTTATAACTGATTTAGAGAATTTATCTTCCACAGCATGCAACTGCAGTAGTCTGCGTGATAAATCGTGCGCTCTTGTTGTAGAGGTACTTGTTCCAGCCCTCAGTACTGAAATCTTCATGTGGTCAAACTTACTTTGAGAAATGTTACTGCTTTCAATCAAGATCTCTCTCAGTCTCTTCGCGTACTCTCTCTTCTCTGCTCCCTTCTCGAGGGCTTCCAGTAGCACAGACCAAGTAGGCGGTCTACACGGTTCGTTGCCCTCTTTCCAGAAGACAAGCCCTTCGAAACACGCACTGACAGGATCACCTCGAGACTCGACAAACAGTGCATTACATTTAGCCGAAGGAACACCGAGGTGTGTCAACAAGCTCCTCCACTTATCTCCAGCTTTCTTACTAACTCTGTCCAAGTCGATCTCGGAGGGTGTACCCTCCAAAGCTGCAAATGACCGAAGAAGATGATCTCGAAGTAAATTTTTGCTTGAAGACGAATCAGCGAAGTACCCGTCAAGGTGCATGGGGAGGATTAAAATCATAACAAATTTGAAGGAGATTCAGACTAGCTAGCTGCATGGACGTTGGGTTACAGGACATGGTAGTAATGAGCGAGGATGTTATAATGAAAAAGAACGCTTACCGGGATGGATTCGTGATTGTTCCAGTAATTGAGCCATAAAAGAAATATATGGAGTCAGTTATTATCGTGACGAAAAACGTAACTCTGAGATCAACCCCTTAAACCACGTAGCTACCGTTAGCACTCGGCGACAACGCTGCATGTTCGGCCTTAAATAATAATTTCTCGCTTGCTCACGGTGGGCGTTACTGTTACTGGGAGCCTTAATAGTAGCCCCTGGGCTAGTGGTCTTCCCAGTCTAATAACCTATAGATAATCTATACTACGTACCCTGGCCCCCCTTGATGTGTAATACTTTCTTATATAGCTGGCGGTATCGCGATATAATATGTGGTCCTACGTGTAACAGTGAATATATACAGTGTAATTAGAAAAGATGGCCGATGTTGAATCGTCAATAATAATATTCATTATAATAGAGTCAAGGAATCTGAAATAGACATACAAGTTGCATTATTATAATATTGTAAACTTAGCTACAAAGAATACACCAGGTATGTCAAACAACAGAATTATAAGAAAACACTAATAATATTCACTCCAAAACAGGTAATTCGAAATGCCATTTATTCAAATTGGGCAAGTAGTCTAAGACTTTCTGTTTCCTCTTCCATATCATCAGCTGCTTGTCGTAGCTTCTTGGCAAGTTCAGTGCCTTTCTTATTTTTATTCAAATCGTATGCTGTTTTACCAATGAGTGCCAGGTCCACAACCATGAACACAGCGGACAGACCAATGACCACTCCTCCAGCGGCTTGTACAGCAACACGAGCAACAGCTGCACCAGCTTCAGCACCGGCTTCAACCCCACCGACTACTCCCCGAGTGACCGCTCCAGCAACACGTGTTCCAGCGACAAAGGCAGTGGCTGTAGCTTCTGCTCCCATTTCAAGTGCTTTGTTCCAATCAGAGATAATGTATTTAACTTCCTTATCAGCTCTATGAAACTCATGGGCATTAATTTCCAATTTGCCTTTTTCATTGCTTCCAAAAGTGGTTTCAATGACATCTTCCTCGCTTTTCTCATACTCCTTCATTATCCAATCAAGCTCCTCACGATAGTCATCATGTTTCTTAATCAACTCTCTACAAAGTTTAATTCCATCGCGAATCCATCCATTAGCCTGTTTCAGGGCTCGTCTGTTGTTCACAACATCACCGATAGTGGCCCCAACTCCTGTGATCCCTCCACCCACTCCAAGAGCTGCACCAACACCTAGTAGGGCTATTCCAGCCGGGGCTGTGATTCCACCCAGGAGAAGGCCTCCACCCACAACACTCACGATTCCACCTGCTATTCCGAGACCACTTCCTGCAATTTTGGCAGCTGCCACACGTTTGAAGGCTTTGTCAAGGTCATCTGCTGCTAGACGGAACCATGACATTCCTTGGTCTCGATGCTGGACTAGATCACGTGCTGCTTGGATGTATAACGTTATTCTGAGCCTCAGTTCATCTAGACATATATATATAAATATAACCAGATATACGCATATAGACACCAATTTGAAGAGTTATACAGGCTTATATGAACGACTACATTCTCTGAACTTAGGCAATTATACCATAGACATTCTAAACTAATTAGTATGGAGTTGCTATATATGATCACACGTGTAGCCGGAATGGACCTGGTCCATAAAGCCAGCTATAGAGGGGCATATCTGGAATTCGACACTGAATCGCCTTGATATGCCGCTCATTATTACTACTTGCGTTGTCCATCGTTGACTCTAGCAGAACGCTGCAAAAATTAAGCTACGAGGATCTTACCGAATGGAGAGCGACGGCATGTACTGGTTCGTAAATAGCAAAGCCTATTTGGGGGAGGTAGGTTCTCTAGTTTCGAGGAATGGCTAATTTCCGATCAGGTGTCCGAATATAGGTGGTGTCCGCGATAATCGCTGTTTTACTCTATTTACAATAATTCGGGAAGTAACTTAGATTATAGAAAATCTTCCAAGGCTATTACGTACCTTCAGCTCCTCCCAGTGATTGGATATTATATCTGGACGCAGCCATTTTAAAATAATATTATTATAGCCCTAGGCCTCCTCCTCGTAGTATCATGAATATCATATATACAACAATCGATCGAGGAGGCGGGCTATAATTATCACATATTTTGCCATGTTGCTATCATAATGATACAGTCCGTGAGAGACATTTTTATTATCAACCTTATATACACATATATACACTTACAGTATAGGTTGTGGATTATTATCTATCGATTTCTAAAGTCCAGCCAATACTCTGCTTTGTAGAGATTAACAACTCAGAACATTGCCCAGTGCTACTGATGAGGAGTGGTATTCTCCGAAAAGGCCTTCCAGCACATTGGCAAAGAAATGAATATTACCGATTTGTGTCAAAATCCTTTATCATACACTTACAGGGTAGAATGAGGTATTATAATAAGCTTGGAACATTGGGTAGGGATGACTTGGAATTTCAAGCATTCCGCATGGCAATGATCATGAGCTATGGATGCAAGTTAATTTCAGCATTATCGATATCTCCGAACATAGCTATATATAGGTGATTCAACATCCAGGGACACAATTATTATGCGTATGTTTCCTCCAAGTGTGGATCAGACTCCTCCAGCTGCAATATCTCAATTCAGTTACATAACAACTATGATCATTTACAATAATAACACATTATGGTATACTATGCATGCCTTAGCTACACATTCAGTTCCGGCCAAGCCCGTCTACCAGCTGTCAAGATGGAGTTCAGTCTCTCCAACTCCTTGTGACGATTTTCCTCATTTCCCAGAGCACTCAACCTGGCTTCTTCTGAACGGACCTCTTCCAGATCTCCTTCAAACCTAAGCATGTGATCAACAAGTCAACACACACACACACACACACACACACACACACACACACACACACACACACACACACACACGCACGTACGCACACACACACACACACACACACACACGCACGCACGCACGCACACACACACACACGCACGCACACACACACACACACAAACACACACACACACACACACACACAAACACACACACACACACACACACACACACACACACACACACACACGCACACACACACACACACACACACACACACACACACACAACTCACTGTCTGATGTCACTACTCTGTGTACTAATCAGTCCTCTCAGAGTCTCACATCTCTCCCTCATCTCCTCATTGCTAGCTTCAATCCTCTCACAACTTCCTGTGATGTCACTGAAGTCCACTTCAAAGTGAGGAAGGTCATCGTGGATGGAGTGGATATCTTTCCTCTTTGACTCGATATCTTGCACCAACCCTTGGCAATCCTCTTCGAGCTTGTCGATCTCGCCCTGAAGTTCTTGAAGACGCTGAACTTCTCGCAACTCATCCTCAATTTCTAATTTCGTCTTTCGGATTTCTCTTTCAAATTTCTTCTTCTCCTCCCACTGTTCCTGGATTAGTGCCCACCTCTCATTCAGGATAGGTCTGTCCGCTATCTTGTCCACCTCGGTGGCGAGATGTTCCACCACCCTCTCCTGGTATTCGGTTTTGACGTCCTTGTCAATGTTGACACTCTCCACAATCAGGTACCTGATGTGGGGAATGAACAGGTCATGACATGTGGTGTTAAAACCCTATAACAATCTGACCGGCAAGACTACCCCTGGCATACTACACTACCCTACAACAGTCTGGCCAGCAAGACTACCCCATGCGTACTACACTACCCTAGAATAGTCTGGCCAGAAAGACTACTCGATGTATACTACACTACCCTACAACAGTCTGGTCAGCAAGACTAACCCTTGTATACCACACTACCCCATAATGGTCTGGTCAGCAAGACTAACTCTTGCATACCACACTACCCCATAATTGTCTGGTCAGCAAGACTACCCCTGGCATACTATACTATCATACAACAGTCTGATCAGCAAGACTACCCCTACATACCACACTCCCCACACTGTAGGACAGGGGCATATCAGGGGATGGCCACACCTACAAACATGGAGATGACACAGTGACCTCAGGCTGGAAACACTCCCGGACATAGTGTCCACACAATCCTTGAAGCCTTATTCAGAGAAGGGCAGTGATAGCAGGACTACTGACTACAGTGGCATTGGTAGACTGGAATACCAGCATTGTTAGGAATGTGATGAATGCAGGGTAGTGTAGGGATTCGGTGTGGTGGAAAGGAAATACCAAGTCATTATCATACATACCAATACTATATTGTGGTTGATGGGAATGTGTGCGTTTATGTGAGGGAATGTATGTGTGTATGTGAGGGAATGTGCGTGTGTATGTGAGGGAATGTGCGTGTGTATGTGAGGGAATGTGTGTGATTCTGTATGTGAGAAAAAGTCTGTGATTCTGTGTGAGAGTAAATGTGTGTGTGTGTGTGCGTGCGTGTGTGTGTGCGCGCGCGCGTGTGTTTGTGTGTGTGCATGTGTGTAAAACCATCATTATCCCTGCAATTATACAGTTAAAAAAACCCTTCCAAAGTTGGAGATAACAGACCTTCTTAGCGATTTTTTTACGAAATGGTAATGTTGTTGCCACTATTCTTGAGTGGGAGTAGTTTTGTTACCCTGGCAACCAGCATTATGTGGGACTGCCATGTGTACACTGGGCACACATCAACAAACGACTCAACATTACAAACAGATGGAACACTCTCACAAATACACACATCCACAGGTACTCACACACACAAGTATTGAAAGAAGTGTTGAAACAAGACAAAACACACATGAACGCACATAGCTGTATTGCATATCATGGGGATGTACACACAATGAGTCTGAGGTGTAGACTGACAGTAACAAAGGTATTGGATTACATAAACAAACTCTGCGAGGTCCAGAGTGCATTCGGAATGGGACTACATATGTGATACAGTGGAACCTCCTTATAAAGGACACATTGGGGCCAGGTAATTTGTCCACTGTAGAGAGGTTGTCCACTCTTCAGAGGTAAAAAAATGGATTAGCACTATAGGAAAATCTATTTTTGGTGTCTTACAGAGTGTCCTTTGTAGGGAGGTAATTTCTATGGTGTCCTTTATTGGGAGAGTCCTTTAATAGAGGTTCCACTGTATATCCACTGTGAGTAAATGTAAGTTGCATAAAAGACTCATTTACTGATATTTTGCTAAATGTCTTCAAACAGTGATGATGTCCTCATTGTTCACTACTCAATAATTGTGATAATTGCGATGATCATGATGATTGTGTTAATTGGAATATTTCACAACAGACAGTCATCATGTATAAGATATAGGATATTGCCCAACACTTCAAAAATGAAACTGCTACTTTTTCCTTATGAGTCTGCTCAGTCTGGTGACCTGGAGGGTGAGGTCACATGGTCCACCTCCCTGCTGTGGTTAGGACAGTGGTACTCAGCTTGTGTGTACTTGTGAACACAGATCAGTAGATAAGGCACTCCCTCGCATGCTGTGCACACAACACGTGTGAACAAACAAACAAGCTTGTGCATGTACATACGCACATACTTTACATGCACACAAACATATCAACACACGTACATACAAAAACATGCATGCACATGTGCTCAAAAGCCTGCTTGCATGCACACACACAAACACACACACACACACACAATATACACACGCACGCATATACACACGTACACGTGCATGCACGCACACATACACGTACATGTGCATGCACGCACACACACACACACACACACACACACACACACACACACACACACACCTATTGTCCACCTTGTCCAATACATCCTTCAATCCGCAGTGAACACTTCTCGGGTTCTGCAATTCTCTATGAAACCTTTCATATCGCTCATCATCAGTACTCCCAAGATGGCCGCCATGAGTGAACACGACGACAACATGGTCAAATCCGATGCGAAGACGCTCGAGGGCATCAATCATCCAACTGGACTCGATGGAAAACCGTCGTTGGATGTTGAACAGGAGGACAATGGCATGGGCCACCTGTCCCGCCTCGTGGAGAGCTTCCTCCAGATGTTTCATGAAGATGTCACATTGGTCCATAGCCTGGGCGTAGGCTGACCCCGAGGCCAAATCTACCGTCCCTGAGTCGAGGACCCCGGGGGTATCCACCACCACATAATTCCTCTCGCCGAATTGTACCGTCCCCGCTTCGGAAGCCTGGGTTACTGACTTGAGACCGGAAGCTGACTTGAAACGAGAAGAGTCCAACAAAAAGTTAAGAAATGTGCTCTTTCCGACGCCCGTAACACCGACTGCTATCAAAGCTCTGTCATTTTCATTCAGTTTCGTCGTCTTTTCAATCTTCTCTCTCACGTTCTCCTCCGGGAGGGACCGTGTAGTCCTGGGTGCAGTACTCTCAGACATTCCTAAGTAACTCGTTCCACATACACGCGATGGTAGGAGCCTCAAATGTAAGCCATTCCACGAGCATCTTTGGAACGCAGCTACCCACACTGGTCCGTAAACATTCCACAGTGATATCAAATATTTGTATTGTTTAATACAATTCATACGTGTAATATAATCCCCACTTGTAGTATGTTCTAGTACACTTCATACGTGTATTTTCCATTCACAGCATCCTATTGATTTTATATGGATTTATACGATATTTATATTACATTTATACACCAATGATAGTGCCAAAGTACTAATGTAAGGCGGGGATAGTGGCCGCGCGTCGGAATTCTGGAATGCCAGCGGACGAAGTGGTTGCTGCGTAAGGGTTTCTCCATCGTTACAGCCTCACAACCCGGTCATTTATCGGCAAAGAGAGACAGAGAGACAGAGCGACATGTCAAAGAATAACGTCATCATCCCTCCTTCGATGGGGCTCTCCAAACTCCACCAAGTGATGGAGAATTACAAAGAACTGTCGGAAGGTGGCGACAACCGTGTTGTTCTCCTCTTGGGACAGACCGGGGTCGGAAAGAGTTCCTTTGTGAACTACCTTCTAAAGCAAACCGTTACCGCGGAGGCGGGAGGCTATCTGGCCTGTACTAAGGACTCGGGGTTCTGGGACGCGGCAGTCAGCGATGGACATCGGGTGCTTCGCATAGTGGACACTCCGGGACTTTTCGACCCAGAAAGAAACGCAACGCGGTCGGACGACTCTCGGTATGTTATACAGGAATGCGACCGTCTGATGGCGGAATTTGAGCGGGCGTTCTTCCTCGCTGGACCGGAGCTCCACGCGGTCGGACTCTTGTTAAATATCGGGGAGCGATTCAGCCTGGAATCGCAGATGATGATCGAGGTATTGAAGAGGCTGAAAATCGATATGTCTCACGTGATCATTGTGTTCACACACGGAGATTCGCTCTTCAACGGCGGGAAGTTACCGGATAACCCTTTTGAAGCGAGGTATGATGTACTGGAGAAGCTGAAACAGGAGGAAAATCTCCCCTTGGGTGTCATGAACCTCCTTGGTGAAGTCGAACAACGCATTGTCATTGCAGAAAAGTATCAGCCGGGAGAACACGACAAAGTCCTTGAAAAGTTACTACAAAAGGTTGAAGAAATTGCTCCAAAGCCAATCAGAAATGGTCGATTTGATGAAGAGAGATTAGCGTGGAAGAATTCGAAAAAAGAACGTGAAGAGAAAGAGAGAGAGCGTCAGCTGGCCCAGGAGCAGCTCACCAGTGCTCGTATTCGGCATCAGGAACTGGAGAAGCAGAGCTTGGAGGAGAAGCACCAACGTGGTGTTGAGAGGAAAGCAGAGTTGAAGCAACTCTACAGCAAGGAAGAAGCCCATGAGGAAATTCGTGTGCAGCATAAATCAAGTAGAGCAGAGGCGGACCAAAATGGCCAAGTATTGGCAGGGCTCGTGGCTGACCATTGTATCTCCAGAGGAAAGATTGAAGAATTCAAGAGAATGCAGATTGTCTACCTGACAAAGGTCTCAGAGCTGCAGAAAGACATGGATGAGATGTATCTGTCTGCAAGAGATGAGTGTGTTAAGCCAAAACTGTGGAACTACATCAAATCCCTGAAGGCCATTTGCGATCACAGACAAGAAGGCCGCATTCGATTCCAAGAGGCAGCGAAGGTGTTGGATAAGTACTTCAAGGCTGAAGCGGCTGTCAGAATAGCAGGGACCACTGCAGGCGTGGTTGGGGGCGTGACAGCAGTCATTGGAATTGGACTGCTGGCAGGAGTGGTCACGATACCAGGAGGCGTAGTCCTATTACTGGGAGGAGTGTCCATCGGCACAGCAGGTGGAGCTGCCAGCGTGGGTGCATCCATCGCTGACATTATGAAGAAGAAGAAAGAACTGAAAGCTGCTCAGGAGTGGATATTGGAGGGACAGAAATTGGTGGAAAAGGCTGTTCAGGGGAGAGAGGAGCTAGAAGAGGAGCTACAAAAAGTTCGGGACGTTTTCCCAGAAAGGAGCTCTCAAGTTCTTGCCGCATGTTTGAATCTTGATGATGTTGAAGAAATTGAAGAATTTCAGAAGAACTGGACGTCAGCAGAGAATGTCTTGGAGGCATGGAAGGCAGTGCTGCAGGTCAGTGCTGTACGGGTTGCCGAGGGAATGGTTGCTGAGTCCAATCGCCGGGAAACGGTTGCCAATGGAAACAATACTGACACCAACATAGCAGACAACCAGTCTCAATCCGTAGTGGACATCGGGAAAGGAATCAATGCATCCACAGTTCGTACGGCCGTCCTAGGAGCAGGTGTGGCTTTTGGACTGTCCACAGGATTCACGGTTGTGGATATCCTGCTTCTTGCCAGAATATCCCGGAAAGTACACAAGAGACGTTGGCACACACGACTCAGCAACAGTCTCAGATCGGCGGCGGATGATTTTGACACGGAGACTGCAAAAATAAGAGGACTGGCCAGTCAAAAACCTTAAATGTCATCACTATATGTTATATTTTAGTACAGTCTGCATATATTTTATGGACATTTCTTATACTTTCATCTGTACAGTCAATAATGCTGCCATTGTAATATTATTACCATTTTGTGCATTGAATGTTTACAACTTTTGTAGATAATGATGACTAAATATTCATAAGATCAAAATTTGTATTATTGTTGTAATTTGTATTGTCGAAATGAAATTATTACATAATGTATGCATATGATCCATTGTGATGCTGAGTCTGTACATATAGCAAGCACCTCAGGAGGGACCATGGTGATCAGTGATAAAGCTTACACAGGTCCCAGGGTCTGTCACAGGAAGTAAGTGGCTAACCTCTGAGTCTCTGTCAGGTATGTTGTAGCTAGGGTCGTCAGTGGAGCACATTAGTTGCCTTCGGATACTGAACATGTTCTTTTAACCTCACCCTTCACCCCTAACCTCATGCAATAATGGGACTCTTTGATAACTGTTCAGCAGAGATAATATTTCTTATATGGTATAGAGTACATAAAATTAGTGATATACACAATATAGTACTGCTGGCCTTCAGTGTTTACATAAGTTGGGAGCGAATAAATTAATATTCATGAGATTAGTGTTTGCTCTATGGCGACCGATAAACAATTACGTCACACACGTGACCCAAGATGGCTGCATTCTTGAGCGGGATGAAGAAATTAGAATATTTTTGAAGTTCAAACTGAAGTAGTGTCGATCATTTGTGAAGTATACACGTTTTTTATACTCACGAACAGGTAAGTGGAGGTTTATTTGTGCTCAGGGACCTCATTGATCTGTTTCGTACCAACTGGGAGGGGTTGAGGTCTCAACGTCCAGTTGTTCTCGAATTATGAGAGGGTGTTTAAAACCCGATAAGAGCTCATAAGTGCTCGAAAATAGATTTCTATCATATTATCTTTGTTTTATGACCACCCTATTAGTTCTAGGGGGATTTGTTTGGCTTCATCCCCGAGCTCCCTCTCGAGAAGGCGTATCACACGCGAGTGCGAGCTTCGTACGGCTTCCTCCCCTCGAATTGGCGGAAACCTTGCATAGAATAAAGCCGAGTAATATAGGATTTCAGAATTGTCCGTTTCTAACAGGCCTATCCGGCTGTACAACAGTGCTAAACAGTGTTGTGCTGTCACACAACGGTACTGCCGTACCAAAAGTCGACCCGTCCGAAAATCGTCCCGTGTAGGTCAAAACTGCGAATTTCCAGACCTGGGACGAATTTCAGCCATGAACATTTATCCCACCCAAACAAAATTATCCTACCTCTGAATACCATAGGACTGAATTCTGCTGCTATGTATTCGATCTATGGGATATAATGAGGCAGCACAATGTCATCCTATTGAGAATGTCCTTCCTGAGCCTTAGCTCCACGAGTTAGGGTGTAAAGATCCTCTATTACTTGTGTTTCTTCTTCCTTTCCTGTAGAAATGAGACACAGAACCTGTTGGACATGTTCTCTTGCTCTCCAACTCTCTGTTCTCCTGAGTCTCCCTCTATGTGGACTGGCTCAGACTGAAACAATCGTCTTTTTATCCAGTTCTCATCACAGCGTGATGGAAGAACAACCAGTTGGGACGCTCGTACATTCCATCACCGTTTACTACACATTGGCCGGACAGGCTTACCAAGATGGAGTCTTCTCCATATCATCC